>CBVK0100535971.1:0-32625 GCA_900067695.1 Picea abies | reverse complement strand
TAGAGTAACAATGGGCATTGTTGCCCTGGATTGTTGACTATATAATCCCCTGGACCCCTGGATGCAAAGAAAACAAAAAGTGGGAGAATGTTCGGTATGTGTTATATTCTTTGCATGTGTATGTGTGTGGGTGCGTCAGATACGACGACTGCGTTTGGGTGGTTTTTTGCTATTTTTAGCGGATTTTGCTATTTTTAGATGATTTGTAAATTAATCCCGGATTAAGGGATTAGGGTTTTGGTATCTACGGAATACCTAAAAACATTGTATATATTGTATGACGAATGGTGAAATTCGATATAATGAAAAAGAAAGGTTTTCCCGGTCGAGGGTTTCCGATAAAGATCTATGTGTATTCTGTGTATGAGCCATTGATTAATTTCTGTATTGCTTAAGAATATATATGCATTACCTTACTTCGCAGGTTTAAAGCTTATACCTTGTACCTGCCACGTGTCACCCTTGCAATGGTGCCACATGACACAAAATCACTCGTCCACATCTGCTCCACCTACCTAGTCAGCGCACTTTTCCACGTCAGCATGCCAAATCACTTTCACATCATTGTATGACCATACATCATGTATAGTGAGATACAACGTCAACACTATACGGATTGTACGAACTGCACAGTTATCAAAATTTTGCCTATTTTTCAAAATGAAAAGATCACGATATCTTTTGTATACAATGTCTATTTGTGCCCATTCAAGTTGTGTTGGGTTCGTATCAATGAGGCCTACACACAAGTATGTTTTCAAGCCATTCTGAGAAATTTTATTTTTAGGCCTTCTTAGACCCATTTTGGTTCCAGGATCCATTCTACATCACTATGCGTCTTCACCTAGAGCTTACCCATATTCCATTCTAGGTTGTCGACAAGTCGCACAAGTACTCTAGTGCATCTCTTGTATACTTAGGAATTTGTTAACTTATTTAACACTTATTTATTTTTAAGCATACATAGATGAAGATGATAACCCAAGAGAACAACATCAAAACATACAAGATAAAGATAGATATAGTGTGGGTGGAAAAAATCATGCCTAACACATGGTTGAGTTGCGTTATATGTGAAACAGTTACTACATGAGCACTATCGACTCAGTTTACAATAGGGTAGAGTCAAATGGCTCATCTCACCTGACCTCACCAAGACACTCATACACAGATAATCACCAAGACTCTCCATCACAATCATCTCTGCAGCCACCTATGGTGCACCTCAAAATTTCCCCCAAACATGGTCTTGCTATGTCTTCATTTCCACATACTCTATTCTTCATTTCCACATACTTCACAGATTTTGGTTTTTCCTCACACATGCCTCCAACAGATCTAGATTTCCATACTTAGCCAAAATATTCGCAAGAGAAACTCGCCCTTACTCTTCCAATGAATCAAACTGAAGACATCAAAATTCCTCCGATGAGGAGTGACTTTTCTACTTGAGGGAGCTCACTCTCTTTTTTTGCCTCATAATCGTAAAGCTCTCTTTCTCTCCTTTTCATTCCAAAAATTTCTTTCATTGGTTGTGCGCCTTTCTTCCCTAATAGGATCTCTAAAGGATACCATCACCAACTGTATTGTCCTTTGGGGGTTTTCACCCTTTTTCGAGCACATATCCAAATGAATTGTCACGCCCCTTGATGGACCTAGTTTCCCAAATGAACCCATGCATTCATCAATTGTTGTTCCCCTTGTTATCGACACACCCATCCTCGGTGCAACCTTGATGCTAACATGCTCCATCTGTTGAATTGACTCGTCATATTGGGTATGCACCCTGCTTAGGTGATTCGGTTCGACTCTTCTAAGTGTGACCCCCATGGCTTAGTAAATTCATCCAATTGGTGGATCACCCAAGTATTTCCCTCAACTCTTCATCAAACCATCCATCATTTGACCTATGCAACAAGGCACCTTTGGCAGATTTTCCCCTTAGCATGTTACATACCCAAGGAACCCCAACTCTCCCCTATATTAAGAAATTTATTTTTTTACTTGCACCAACTCTCCTTCCTTCCTGATTAAAACTGTGGTAGAAGTGCATGGACCTAAGCGAAGATCCCAAGGCCTTAGATCCTTCCCCACCTCAATTTGTTGTCTTCCTCGGAAACATCCAAAAAATCTTCAATCTCCAAGTCTTCCTTGGAAACATGTCTAAGTGTTGAAATTTCATAAACTTGTTGTTGCAACCATACTTCCACAAATTCTTCCATGTCTCTGATCATTTTCGAACCCCACATACTGAATTGGTTCAGTATCTAATCCAACCATCACACCCATTACATGAGCATGGACATGCTCATGCTCGGAATTATTATTTTATGTTTGCAAACTTTGTCACTCTTTCCAACTCTAAATACTAAGGAAAGTTTCCATCCTTTCCTCATCATTTCTACCCTCGTCCTATTTTCATCATGGAGATACTCCATCAAGTCTAAGTGTTGCACTTCAATATTTCTATCACATTTGTACCTTGAATTCCTTTTGCAATTCATTCCGTATGGAAATGATACGATACCAAGGAAATCTCACCCTTCACCTTGTTTCAGTATGAAGTCACCCCAAAGAAAATTCATCTCCGACAACTTGACTCTGTTGTCCACCCCATGGCACAATTAGTCAATCTTCCCCAAGAACTACACGTCCAGACTGTCTTTGCCTCACTACTTTCTAACCCAACTATGTTTTTACATCTGCCTTTATATGACTTGGAATGGTTAGGATCCACCCTTAACTATGTTTCCCCAATGCAAGAGAAACACCCATGTCCAATTACTTTGTTGATTTTGCAATCCTCATGTCCACAAAATCCTCTAAAGAAGGGAAATTTATCAACTCCCCTCCTTTCTTCAAGTCACCTCAACATAAATCAACATCTATAATAAGTGTGGTCAACATGGCTACACTCCTAAAACTATCCCAACGAAATCTCTAAAGTGCTCCAAGTAGAATGAGTCACCTCAAAAAACATCCATGTATTAGGCACGTTCAAACCAATACTATGCCAAATCTGACCAACGATATCGTCTATACCTCTAAGTCATCACACAATCATATACAAGTCACTAAGGTGCACTCTTCCTCATCCAATGTCTCATACAAAAGGTGAGTGAAAAACAACCAAGTCACTTCGTCTATGTTTTCTCCATTCAAGATGACAACCAACAATTCTTGGTCGACTACTTTACTGACACCATTCATCTCCTAGAATGAAGTTGGCTTTCCCTCTTGCAAGGATATATGTCAAAATGACTCGTTAAGTCATTTCATGACCTAATGAATCTGACTAAGGCACCAAACATAAGGCTTCCTTATCCATGCTTTCAAACACCATATGTACAGACTTCACTTCCCACCACTAAAGTGACCTATCCAATGCACCTCATCAAAGAGTTAAGAAGATTCCCTCAACCACTACCATGAATGCGTCAAAATCTACCTAAGTCCACCATAGGACTTATCCAAGCAATTCATCGTAATATCTCTGTACGTTTTCCAAACTACTATAGAAATTATTCGAATATGTACCACTTCATTGACCCTCAAGTCTATTGGTTCTCATCATAGAAACATAATGCACTTGAACCCCCAATTCATCTATGTTCCCTTCAAGGAACTCAGTGCAACACTCAAGAAATGCAGGAACTCAAAATTAACCATACATTTCCAGTGAAATCCTTCACCACAACCATGTTCCAAGTCTGTTGTCTTAGGCCTACACTCTCAAAAAACTGACTCTTTGCATGAACTCATCTCAACCACCCTCCACAACTCTACAAATCTACAAGAGCTTTGATGAGATATAAGGCCGAGTCCATCCATCCACTTTTGAAATACATCTAAGTCCCAGGCATCAAATGCATGTGACCAAACTCATCTCGAATTCCTTTCCATCTCTACAACTTGATTTCTTCCACTTCAAGGCACCATGCATCCACCACCTAACTATCAAGTAATATTTTTTTTAACTGAGTGTTGTAACTCTAAAAATAGTCACCTCATCTAAAGGATACAATCTCATCCAATACCCTAGATCAACTCAATTGTTATTATCAACGATGCACTACACAAATACGTCATGATGGAAACAAATGCCTCCTGTGGAGCTTTTCTACGTCTCCCTGGGCCGTCCAATGCACCCAAGTGCTTCACCATGTCACAACCCAAATTTTTCCCCCTTCATGATCACTTATGCAATCACCCTATGTGTTTTGTTTCTGTGATCACTTATGTGGATATCTCTATGAAAATTCATGCAATAGATCTTTCATTCAACTTCCTTTCCCAAGTGCACCATAGATCCAACGAACTATGTGCTTGGTCTCTCCAAGGTGTGCAGAACAATCATGGAACCGACTTCCATCACACATCAAACTGACCATTTATTATTCCTACGCAATCAAGTCTGTGACATGTTCTATGATCACCCACCATTTACAAGTGCTTTGTTTCACCACATACTCTTCTTTCAATCTACAGAAGGTGTGCACCTAGCTCAACCCGCTCATCGCATTGTCAACCAAATATCTCTTGTAAGTTTTCTGCAAAGTATTTGATGAACAAGTTAGTTGCACCGAACCATTCACCAAGTCTGTAAATGTTCCCACTAAACTATCTTCAAAACAAATTGTCTTCAAATTTTTCTTTGATATCATATATCATTGATATAGTGGTGAATATCTCCCCAAACCTTCTCTAAAATATTCAACACATCCACTCGAATACAATCTATTACATCCCCACAATGTCCTTTATGATTGTGCACCTATTAAGGGTGTGAAACACCATGAATTTTCTCACTTGGTTGCTTGGAAACACTAAGGATACATTGTCTGAACTACGCTTCATTACCTAGATCATACCCATAGTCCATTCTAGGCTGTCGATGAGTCACACTCATACTATAGTGAAAATGTTTTATACCTATACATTCGTTAACTACTTTAACACTTAGTCATTTTTTAAGCATACATACAAGAACATGAGAAGCCAAGTGAACAACGATGAAACATACAAGCGAACCATAGATATAATGCAAGAGGTGTAAACCATGTCTAACACTTGGATAAGTATTTTTATATGGGAAAAATTTACAACAAGAGAACTACTAGCTCGATTTACAATAGGGTAGAGTCAAGTGACTGGCCTCACCTCACCAAGACACTCATACATAGCTGATCACCAATACTCTCCATTGCAAGTATCTCTGTAGTAACCTATGGTGCATCTCAAATGTGCCTCCAACTATAGAATTGATGTCTCTTTGTTTCCACATACTATGTCTCTTTGTTTATGCAAACTTCACTAATTTCCATTCTGCATTACACATGCGTCTTGTTGTAACAAATATTGAAATTTTGGCTTTCGGCCAATTAGGAGAATGAATGGAAGCATTGGTAGTGGAATGACCGCATACACCGAGCACTAAGCCACATGGAGAAAAATCTCATGAGTCCATGTTTTTTTCCATTGGGGATTTGTCCAATGTAGATATCCTAATAACTATAGCCTCGGTCCCCAAATTCACTAAATTATTAAAGGATAATCCGGGTTAATTAAAGAATAAGAAATATAAATGTTGACAAGTCTCATCAGGGTTTCGTGACTCGAGTTGCCTTCGTGCTTTAAGTTTCAAGTTTTTGATTTTCAAAACCTCGAAAGCCTATTTTTTAATCATGTTTAATCAAAAATATAAGAGTGTTTTGACTTTTAATCAATCCCATCACAATTTCATGATTCGGGATTTCTCATGTCAAGTGTTATCGAAGTCACGACACTTAAATCCATGAAAGGTTAAAGATTAATTGTTAATCATGATTAATTAAGAGACTAAGACAAATGATTATCATCTAATTAATCCCATCACAATTTCACGATTCAATATTCCTTGCATGTCATAACTCTTGAATACATGATTCGAGATTCACGATTTGAGATTCATGATTCAAGATTCACAATTCGAGATGAGGTTCATTTTCATAAATGTGGCCTTTTTTACTGTGCTAAGTCATCATTTTCAAATGATGATTCTGAGTGACTGGAGGATCATTTTGAGAAACAGACATAGGTTTTTATGCCTAACACATCGAATATCAAAATACTCTCTCAGTTTTCCTATAGGTGTCACATATTGGGAGAATCGAATCCATCTTCGAGCCCTAATTTTCAGATCTCATATTTTCCTGTTTTGACGCATGTTTGTAAAATGCAGCTATGAGGAAAATGAAAATGGATCTCAGGGAATTGAGAGAGGTTTTTTCTCAAAATAAATAGATTCACAAAATCCTCTTTCAGTTTATACACATATGTCACTATTCGAGAGATATAGAGCCGTAACCGCAACCCTATTTTTCACCAGTTTGGCCCATTTTCTATGGCAGAAAGTTTCAAGAATTGGTTGTAGCTGTTGTTATCTTTTAGATTAGAGAGGATTTCGACCTCAATACATATATGAGGAATATTTCTAAAAGAGTGGGAGAGGAGTAGTACTCCTGGGCTGTAGCACTTGTTATCATGTTTAATAAAAGAGTGCAGAGCATTTTCGATCTATATAAGAGATTCTTGTGATTTTGTTTGCAAAGAATGTCTTATTGCTTCGTTTTCACATCATTTCAATTGGTTTTATTTCCATTTTCTTCTCGATTTGTAACTGTGTTTCTAATGGAATTCATTTGTTTGTTAGATGTTCCGTTGCTGGACAAGTTATAAGTTGTTTCTTGCAGAGATATGAAGGTTCATAATTCATCCTTGGTAGATGCTCTATCCCAACTATCTCTTTCCACTGATTTATGGTTGGAATTCACTCATTTCTAAGTGCTCCTTGCATTTTGATATGTTTTCTCTTTATTCTCCTACCATACTTTTTATAAATCCTTCCCTCTCTAATCAGCTTCTATCTCACCTCTGGTCCATGGATTTCCATTATTGAAACACTCTTATTACTTTCTTGATCATTTGACTCCATGCCCAATGAACTACTTGTTGAAATTACTAAGACAACTGAGAGGGGGGGTGAATCAGTTGTTATTGTGCTTAAACAATTTTAAGTCTATTAAACCATTCTTAATCTTTTTTCAAGTGATCATCAATATTATACAACATATGGAAAACATAAATAATGAGCATCAGTCACACATAAGATATACACAGAGATAAATTTTCACGAGGAAACCCATAAAGGGAGAAAACCTCTTCTTCTTCGAAATGATAGGCAGTCTTTTAAGTTCTGTACATCATCTTTGTTTGAGCACCAACTCAAAATGAGGCTACTAACTCTGTTTTACAAGCTCCAACTTGTTGATAGCACCAACTCTCTAGTTTCTCTAGCACCAACTAGAAGGAAGCACCAACTCCCTGAGTGTTCCAACACCGACTGGATGGAAGCACCTACTTCCACTTATATAAGAACCAACTTGTTTGAGAGCACCAACTCTCTTGTTTCTCTAAAACTAACTAGAAGGAAGCACCAACTCCCTAAATATTCCAGCACCAATTGGATTTATACAAGCACCAACTTGTATACAGAAAAACTCTATGTTTTCTCGAGCACCACCCTGCCACCCTGTTTTCTAGCCACAACTAGATGGAAGTTACAACTCCCAATATTGAAGCACCAACTTGAATATCAGAGAACCACAGTCCTCCCTAGCACTACCCTACCTCCCTGATTATAAATTAATTATTGAATAACGAACAACATAGATAAATCGATTCTTACAACTTCTTCTTTGTTCTATAAATCTGGTTTTCTTCTAACTGTTCTGCAATTCTTCTCTTCCTTTGTCTGTTCTACAACTCTACTCTACTTCAAGATGTTTTGCAATTCTTCTTTTTCTTTTGTCTATTTCTCATTTGTTATTCATCTCTGAGTTTTATCTCACACTATGGATACTGTAATTTTCCCTTTCTTATAGTTCAACTCATTTTTCATTCAGAACGACCAACCTTCCACCATCATTGCGTCTCCATTTTATCCTATATCACCTATTGAGTTACACCTTGAATCTCCAAGAAAATGCATCAGCAACTGAATCACCAACTGTCAAAGAATCATGATTTAGTTTTGGTAACTGAATCATAACTGATCGATTACCTGTGAGGTGAAACAATAACCATTCGATCAAGTTTCCAATTAACCAACACCATTGGATTAAATCCGCAGAATTTCACGTTTATCTCATATGTCTACTAGTTGTGACCGAGTGCTAAACAAAATTTGAATTTCATGATTTCACATCTCAACATTCCTGTGATGAAGGGTCTCGACACTCGAAGTCATGATTGTCGAGACTCTGAGATGGATCTTAGCACCACTAGTTTCTTCCCCTCACGTGACCACCAGCGGTGACCACAGGCTACGCCAAAAGGTGCTTCATATTTGGAAAACTTATGAACTTCATCGAGCCTGATCAACAGTCGATATCTCCAATGATCCAATGGTCCAGATGTCATTGCAATTCCTGTGATGAAGGATCTCAATACTCCAAGTCGTGATCACTGAGACTTCGAGATGGATCTTAACACCGCTAGCTTCTTCCCTTCATGTGACCACCAACGATGACGATAGGCTATTCCAAAGGCACTTCATATTTCCCAAACTTATAAACTTCATCGATCCTAATAAACGGTCGAGATCTCCAATGATCCGACGGTCTAGATCTCATCATGATCTCTCATATCACAATTCTTGTGATGAAGGGTCTCAATGATCCAAGTTGCGATCGCTAAAACTCCAAGATGGATCTTGTTATCTTTATCTCTACTCTCTAGCTCTCGACAATGTGACCATCACGTATGACCACTCGCTAATCAAACAATCACTTCACTCCTTTGACTTTCTAGTCAGCGAAATGATGATCTTTCACCACATGTCCCTCTTGGATCAATGATCAGGATCTTATCATGATTTCACAACTTCATGGGCCTTCGTCATGCCTGATCAACGGTCCACAAAATCTACGATTTGATGGTCCAGATCTTTTTGTGACCTCGCATATCGTGAGTTCCCACACCATGCTCCATTGACTCCTCCAATGTGCAAGTTAGCAAAAATTCCAATCACTCTCCACGTGTCCTATGACTCCAGCGATCAGGATTGTTATCGCAATTTTTCATATCGCGAGTTCGAACCTCTTTCCTTTGGATTTCTTGATCTGCGAAACTACAAAATGAAACCTTTGTTGTGCTTTGATTGTTTTCCTCCTTCTGAGCTTACACTACTGATCTTGCCATTATTGCTACGCTACTGATCGTGCTGATGTTTTCCATCAATGAAAAACATGCATACTCTGCCTCTATATAAAAACATTCCAACACTACTTTCCGGTCCAACCCATCAACCCTAAAAACCCAAAACTTTTTGTTACCCATGAATCTACCCACTGTTAAGCCTATTGAATATCTTGTTGTGAAATATTTTCGAGAGATCCCTCTCGGGTTGGAAGGGGTAGTGTCCAATCAAAAGTGGTTTGAGGTTATCTCAAAATTTACTTGCATGCAACCCAAGTCAAGTCCGAGTGACAAAATTTATTTCATTTAAAATGTGCTAAGGCTTGGCTCAATTACAACCTAGAACAAACTCTTGCGACAACATTTTCTGGCACTGTTGTTGGGGATGGAGGAAAGAAGTTATCTTCCCTGGGATATGACAAAAAGTTCATATCTATTTCTTGATGGTGAATAAGGGATAGGCATTCAATTGGTTGTGATCATTCACCTGGAGACTCCTTGGTTTGAAGACTCTACATGATTCATTGGCAACTCCACTGGTCTCAAAATATTGGATTCGTTCACTGCTCAAATTGCTGCAAGGTTTTCTCCTCTAGAATTTGCAAACGTTTATGGTTTTCCAAACACTGTTCCAGACACTAAAGTTTGGGAAGATGTCCTTCCTAAATTTGGAGAATATGCGGATGACAATCCCACCCAATACTTGTTTGAATTCCACAAGCTCATGGATGAATTAAATATACATCATGAAGATGTCCCAATGAAACTGTTTATGTTTTCGTTGGAAAGAGATGCTAGACTCTGGTATAAATATTTACCTCATTCCAATATTCCTTCATTGAAAGATTTTCACATACTTTTTCATCAGCATTGTAAAAGAATCTATTCAGCTAAAATACTTTTTGAATATTGTTGTAATATAGAATTTATAAGCCCCGGATGGGGTGACACGCATCGAAGATGGTGAGGGGAGGTGGCGAGGGGAGGGGGGGGGCTTTAATATCAGTCCTCCCCACACACTCCTCGAATTAATTTGAGCATCATCTCCTACCACCTCCGTAACCTGATGCAACTCAGCACGAGCGCCTTCGGTCCGACCAGCCAGAGCATTAATCTCACGACTTTAATGGCATTTATAGTGTATCATTCACCCATTAACCTTCTCGGGAGTTCCACTGTGTTTGGGCAGCTTCCTGTGCAGTGAGGCTGCTATCAAGCTTTCGACGACTTGGATTTAACCTTCACTCTAGCCATGCCATGTTTGAGGGGGCGACCCCGCAGAGGGGATGGCTGGTATGGAACCGCCTCCAGAAGGAAACGACACCGAGAATTCAAGTGTGCAGTGACTCTATCCAGGCAGCGATGATGAAAAGCAGCTCCGGCAGCAAGTTCACCTCCTGGCACAATTATGGAAGAAGACTTGAGCATTCAGCTCCCACCAGATTTTTTTAGAAAATAAAATGTTTACTGTCCCTGATAATTGGGACCCCCCCACCTGTATCTTCAGCTCTGGAACAACTCCCTGTGGCAGGAACTCCTCCGACTCCTGTGCCAAAGCTTCCTTAGACCCCTACGCAGAAACATGAATCATCGAAGAAGAGCTGTGGATGGACACTGGTGCAGCTAAGGACGCAGAATATCTGGGACGAGATGACAAGCAGGAGAGGCCACCCTCGCCACCTCTTTTCCTCCCGGAGCAGTTGCAACTCATATTTGAAGTCAGAAGTCTGGTTGAAGACCAAATTTTCCAAGCAGTCTGCGTAAGCCAGCGCCTAGATATGCTTTATGTGGCTTATTCCAGCGATAGGCCCAAACATCAATGTCCTACCTGTGCACAGCCATTTGCAATACCAGTCCTTGTAGCAGAAGCGAAGGACGACAAGGAGAGCACTGGTTAACAGGTATTAGAGTCTGCATGCTTTTCTTTATGTTTTCTATTGTATTTTCTCAGGACAGTAGTCCTCTAGGTGTTAGTCTATATAGTCTTAGAAACTATATTATCAAACTGTTGTTAGTCACGAATATACCCCCTGGTTTCCTGCGGGCAGGGTGGCACTATGCTCTCTATAATTTTTGGACATGTTACAGTGAGATAGACAGGTGTCCTGGTTTCCTACACAGGCAGGACACCTGGCTCCTATGTGTCATGTATCCTCCTTTTTGGATGAAGCTTTAATATGAAAGGTCCCACTTTTTTACTTAAAAAAAAATATATATAGAATTTATAAGACAAACAGATCAAACACATCTTCTTGAAGAGGAGGAAGGAATATCATAAATTTCTCAAGTTGATGAAGATAATCAGCATGAAGAAGAGTTGGCTAATAAAAATGTAGGATATGATATCTCTTGTGATCACATTCAAGAAGAAGATATCCAGCATCATGGTCAACATGCAGAAGAGAAAGAAAACATTAGTTGCTTGATCCATAAATTGCATAGACCACCTCCTCCTTTAATAGAAGAAGATATAGATCTGCTCCTAAACAGTCATGTTGCAACCCATGCTTACATATATCTGCAACATTCACATAGTCCTGGACATGTGAGTGAAACTTATTCTATTACTGAAAATGAAAATCTAAGTTTAAATCATGACAGCCATGGAACTTTAGAGGAAGTTAGTAAACCAATTTATGATGATGATTTCTGGACAAAGGATCATATTGTAGACACTGTTCTATTTCATGAAGAAGATAGGGCTGTCATGTTTAATAACCTTGAAGAATGTTTGTTGTTTAAAGATACTTTAGACTATGATTTGGAGGAGTGTGGATCTGAGATAGATAGCTTCACGATTGATATTCCTAGAATTTGTCTGACTAATGACACTCCTAAGTTATCTAATGAACCTGTTTATGATGAATATCCAGAAGAACAAGAAGAGAGTATTTATTTTTCATCACACATGAAAATTTACAATAGTCCTCCTTTGTTTGATGATTGTAGTGAAAGTGTTTCTGAAGATGATGAGCAACAAGAAACTTTGGTTCAACAGGAAAGCAATCAACAACATCATGAAAGAGATCAACCTATGTATGACAACTACCAATAAGATCTTTGGATAGAAGGTGAAGGACATAAGGAGGGGTTACTGAAACAATTGATCTCTCCTCCCTGTTTAGAAACCATTGAGCGACAAACCAGTAAGTTTCAATGCGACATTTTTGCACTAGTGGAAGAAAAAATCAGCAGTGGAAAAAGTGCGCAAAAACATTTCAGACAGCTTGCCCAACAGGAGGAGGTATGGATTAATTGTGAAAGTGGTATATCTCTTCCCTTCTACAATCCAATAACAATTTATATGGAGTCAAAATGGGGGACTGAATTTTTTGTTTCAAACTTCTTGAAGTCTGAATTTCAAAACTATAAGTACCTGCTCCTAGGGCATGTTTTGAAATTTGCAGCTGCTCTTGTCATCCTTTTTCTCAAATATTGAATTATAATTAAGTTTGTTAGTCGGATACTCGCTTGGTTGATTTGGAAGTTTTCCTATACTTGAACAAAGTAGTGATATCGGTTAGAGTAGGTGATGTATATATATAAGCTCGACTTTAAGCACAAGAGCACAACAGTGGCTTTCAGTATGTTTCTGGTTTAGTTTGGAATCTAGTATGGTTTTGTTTAAAACATTACGACTCCATAGCCCAATGAATGCATAAGCGATTTTTTGTTTCATAAAGGTGCAAGTAAAGTGATAGAGTTCGAAGTTTGATAAGGATGATTTCAGGTTGCCCAATGAATGAAGGTATGTGGCCTACTATTCTTGGTGCATTGCAAGAAAGAACCATCCATAGATAGAGCCTCTGTTGTAACAAATATTGAAATTTTGGCTTTTGGTCACTTAGGAGAATGAATGGAAACATTGGCAGTGGAACAAACACATACATCGAGCATTAAGCCACATGGAGAAAAAGCTCACGAGTCTGGGTTTTTTGCTGTTGGGGATTTTGCCGATGCAAATATCCTAATAAATACAGCCCCGATCCCTGAATTCACTAAAGTATTAAAGTATAAGCTAGGTTAATTAAAGAATAAGAAATATTAATGTTGACAAGTCTCATCAGGATTTCACGACTCGAGCTGCCTTCGTGCTTTAAGTTTCAAGTTTACGATTTCCAAAACCTCGAAAGCCTATGTTTTAATATTTCTTAATCAAAAATCTAAGAGTGTTTTAACTTTTATTCAATCCCATCATAATTTCATGATTCGGGATTTCTCTCGTCAATTGTTATCGAAGTCTCGACACTTAAATCCATGAAAGGTTAAAGATTAATTGCTAATCGTGATTAATTAAGAGATTAAGACAAATGATTATTGCCTAATTAATCCCATCAAGATTTCTCGATTCGGGATTCCTTCCATGTCATAACTCTTGAATACATGATACCCAAAACCTCGAAACCTGAAAACCCAAAATCGAGACTCCAGTCATATGCAAAAAATGACCTTGGGAAGAAAAAACAAAAAACCATTTTTATTAGCCTTGGGGAGGCCATTTTTCGAGTTCGAATAGTCAATCGACATATAAATATCATAATATTTCCAGAGTTTTATTCAAAATTTCATTTGGATCTTGTGAAGGTATTCAAAAGTCTCCCACAAGATGAGGTTCATTTTCAGAAATGTGGTATTTTTTACTGTGTTGAGTCATCATTTTCAAATGATGATTCTGAGATACTAGAGGCTAATTTTGAGAAAAGGTCATAGGATTTTGTGCATAACACATCAAATATAAAACTCCTCTCTCATTTTTCCTACAGGTGTCACATATTGGGAGAATCTAATCCATCTCTGATCCCTAATTTTCAGATTTGAGGTTTTCCTGTTTTGACACATGTTTGTAAAATCAAGATATGAGGCAAATGAAAATGGATCTCAGAGAACTGAGAGAGGTTTTTTCTCAGAATAAACAGACTCAAAAAATACTCTTTAATTTTATACACATATGTTGCTATTCAAGAGATACAGATCCATAACCGTAGCCCTAGTTTTCGACAGTTTGGCCCATTTTCTATGGTAGAAAGTTTCAAGAATTGGTTGTAATTGTTGTTATCTTTTAGATTAGAGAGGATTTCAACCTCAATACATATATGAGGAGTATTTTTAAAAGCACAGGAGAGGAGTAGTACTCCTGGGCTGTAGCACTTGTTATCATGTTTAATAAAAGAGTGCAGAGCATTTTCGATCTATATCAGAGATTCTTGTGATTTTGTTTGCAGAGAATGTCTTATTGCTTCATTTTCACATCATTTCACTTGGTTTTATTTCCATTTGCTTCCTGAATTGTAACTGTGTTTGTAATGGAATTCATTTGTTTGTTATATTCTCTATTGTTGGATAGGTTATAGGTTACTTCTTGTAGAGATATGAAGGTTCAGAATTCATCCTTACTAGATGCTCTATCCCAACTATCTCTTTCCACTGATTTATGCTTGGAATTCACTCATTGCTAAGTTCTCCTTGTATTTTGATATGTTTTCTCTTTATTATGTTGCCATACTTTTTATAAATCCTTCCCTATGTAATCAACTTCTATCTCACCTCTGCTCCATGGATTTCCATTGCCAAAACACTCTTATTAATTTCTTGATCATTTGAATCCATTCCCAATGGACTACTTTCTAGTCTAACCCATCAACCCTAAAAACACAAAACTTTATGTTACCCACAGATCTGCCCACTATTAAGCCTATTGAATATCCTGTTGTGACATATTTTCGAGAGATCCCTCTTGTGTTGGAAGGGGTAGTCTCCAATCAAAAGTGGTTCGAGGTTATCTCGGAATTTACTTGCATGCAACCCAAGTCAAGTCCAAGTGACAAAATTTATTTCATTTAAAATGTGCTAAGGCTTGTCTCTATTACATCCTGGAACCAATTCTTGCGACAACACCTCCAACACACCTACCTTTCCGGACTTATCCAACATATTCCCAAGATAAACTCTCCCATCTATATCCAACAAATACACATCAACACAACACAAGTCCTCCCAAGTTGAGGGAATTGGCTCCTTGAGGGATATTTCCCTATCCTTCTTCCTCAGAATCGCACAACTCTCTTTCTCTCATTTTCTTTCCAAAACATTCCTTCCTTGGTTGTGTGCCTTTGTTGTCTTATAGGCTCTCCAAAGGTCACGACCATGAACCATCACGTCCTTTGGGGGTTTTGCGCCCCTTTTTTAATCTGTGTCCAAACAAATCACTATTCCCCTTTATGGACCCAATCACCCAAATGAATCCATGTGCTCATCAACCGTCATGCCCCTTGGTACCGGTGAGCCCATCCTTGGTGTGATGTTCATTTCAGCGTGGTCCATCGAGAGAAATTACTTGTCATATTAGGTGCAAATTCCCCTTAGTTAAGTCATGTTTTCTCTCCTAATTGTGCCCCCCATTCCTTAGTCGATTCATCCATTTGATGGAGCACCGAAGTATTTCCCTCAACTCTTCATCAAACCATGCATCATTTGAATTTCATCACAAGGCACCTTAGATGGAGTCGTCCCTTGGCACATCATGTGGGCAAGGAACCCAAAATCTCCCCTATATGAAGAAACGTGTTTCTTAACTTACACCGAGTGTCCTACTTGCCCGATTCATAATGTGGTGGAAGTGTGTGTGTCGGAGCTAAGCTCACCATACCTTACAACTGCCATATCACATACACTAATGTAAACAAAAATAGATAAAACAATTTATTATTATAATGAAAAAACATATAAATAATAATTCCATAAAATTGCATACTTTAATAATCAAGTTAATAAATATAATTTTTTTCATAAATAAGTTTTACTTTAGCAAATGCCAGTAGATATCATTAATTAGAAATCATGTATATTCATCAAAATATCCATATTGTTCTGTCAAATATGCAGATGTTGTCATTATTTTTTGTAAGCTATATATTGTTAATATTAATATTGCAAAAAATAGAGTAGAACCAACAATCCACTTTGGTTTGAGTTTACAGCATTATATAATCGATAGTATTTCAATGTGTCTAATAATCTATATTTCTACTTTACTAGTTTACTAAAAATAGAAAAAGAGAAAATAACATGACATTGAGGAGGTTGTTGTAGTTCCTCCTCCTTCCTCACCAACAAAAACAATGGTATTTAACCATGTGGCCAAGATACATAAGTCTACTAAGGTTTCTTATCCATCTAAACTTTTGTTTCCTCACACAAAAAAATGGGATTTGAAGGGGTACCTATAGATTTCGACAGGATCTGTTTCCTCCATTCAGTTGTTCCAATTCTCTACAAAGATATTCACAATGAAATTTGAACAAGACCTATGGTGTTGAGCCTCGACATGAATCAATCACATTTTCCACATCCCAGGTCTCCTTCCATAGCCATGAACTTATCATTTCTAGAAATTACCTTGGATTTGAAGAGCTCAAGCCATGTATTTTCGATAATTCCAGGTACTCCCTTTAGCCTGCTCACATCAAGCTTCAAGTTGTTCACATGATGAGTGAGCTTGACACCAAAACCTTTCGTCCTTTTTGACCTCAAACCATCATGTTTGATAACAATCATCCTTCTACATTGGATACTTCCATGTATGTGGGAGACTTCTTGGAGTTTCCACTTAACACCCTATCCAGGTAAACTCAAACCTTCCATCCAAGGACTCCATGTTCTTTGAGTTAATGATGAAATATTCATCATTAAGCTTTCCTAGGATTACGTAATACCATGAAAAAATCATATCATTATTAGCTTCTTCAACCTCTTTATTGGCTAATCTATTTTCAACCCTCTTCATGTTTCTTTGGATGTGAGATGGAATGATGGAAGAAATTGAATAAGATGGAACTGTGATATGTTCCAACCCTGTAGAGAGCCTTCAATGTATTCAAAACTTGTGGGGTTTGATTCCATGAAGAATTTTGAAAATGGCTTGGATCATGATCAAAGAGACTCCTTATATAATGGTGTTGTTGAGTCCCAATTGAGATACAATATTCATTCCTTTCACCATTCCCCTATCATCTCTGAATACACCACCTACACCCAAAGGATTTAGGTTACCTTTGGATGCTCCATCAATTTTTATTTTGAAAAATTATGGGGGACAAGGAATAAAATATTCTTGTAGAGGGGCCATAAGGTGCATATAAAGCTTCTAGAGTAGGCTTGTAGGTCTTTGTCCATAGCCCAAGATTCAAATATATTCCTTTCGCTAAATTTTTGTTTCCTACACTTGTTGGACAATTGGATGATTTTTATTGTTTCTAGGATACTTTCCTTGATGGTTCCCCATATGGATTCTCTACCTCTCTTTTGTTCTTTGAAAATTCACCTATTGTGTTCCTTTTAGATGGTATTAAGTACATATCCTAGAAAAAGGATCCAAGCTTCATTAAGGATGGATTTTTCAAAGTGGGTCACCCTCCACTTCTTTAAGGTGTGGATGATAGTATCTCTTAGATGATATAATTCCTTAAACAATTCATATCCTCAATCCTAAAGGAAACTCACTTCTAGGAAAATATTGAAAAAAATTTCAAGTGTTTCCCCTTAAAACCTACACATGTGCAAGAGTGATGGAACTTCAAATCCTCTACCAATTAATTTATCCCATGTCAGAGTTTTCCTTCTGGAATGAAGACACAAAAGGTTGAAACTTTGGCCATAAGTCCCAAATCAAAACCTACTTCCATATGTGTTCCTTGTTCCAACCTATTGATTTGATTCCAAGCCATAAGCTAATTTTGTGTTGTAATTTCTAGTTCCTTGTGTGCCCCGCAGAATATTTGATCGTCGATTCATACTGATTCTTCTCACCAATAATTTTTTTTCAAGGATGTTTTAGGAGTTCTCATTCACCCAATATGGATAATTTAATCCCAATTTGTAGGACCAATAGGAATTTTTAGTATTTGAACTTCAAATTCCTTCCAATAATGATAGACCATTGTCCAACATAGAGATAGAAGGATTTTTTTTTATTCTTGTAGAGAGGCATTAGAGGATATAATGTTATCCTATTTTCAGGAATCATCCCTAAGAGTGTGGATCCACTCCCGATTCCCCCAAAATAGTGATTTTGAACTAAACACTTATGGATCCAAGTGTTTTTCCATATCAGATAGTCTTGACATGGGCCTTTCATTCTGATTAGATTTTCCTCATCGATGTTGCTAGCATATTTTTCTCACTATATCTTACCCAAAAACTTTCTCTTGCATTTAATCCATAACCACCATGTTTTAGCTACTATTTCATTTTCTTATGATTGGAGGGTATTTTATGCCTATCCCTTCCACCCTTTTTGGGAGGCAAACCTCTTCCTGGGTCATTAAGGCCCATTTTTTTTCCTTTATTGGGCCTCTTCATATAAAGGAGTGATAAATGTTTCTGATATACTTAATTATTTTGGATGGATCTACAAGAATTAAAAAGAGGTATAGAAGCACAAATTGTAGTGTGAAATTGATAAGAATTATTTTTCCAAATAAATAAAGGAAACTGAAGGTCCAATGTTGTATATATTTTTTAATTTTAGTGAGGATTTGTTCATAGAAGGAATTTCTTAGGGAATTATCAGGCAAGACTGCACCAAGGTATTTTGAAGGAGAGGAACCTCAATGGAATTATTAATTTTGGTAAATATTTTTTTGTCTTATTATATGAATATTAAAAGAATATGAAGGACCTTCTCTAATCCTCCCGATCCCTCAAGGCTATATGGAAGGTATCACATATATTCTTAATGGATTTAGAATATTGAATAGTATGGGTTCCCATTAAGATATTTTCATACATGATTTGAAGATGTGAGAGGGGATCAGAGTCATGGTGGATATTTAACCCTCTAAGTTTTACAACTTCCAAATCTTATTTGAGAATTCTACCGAGACCTTAAACCATTACAATATAAAGAAAAAAAGAGAGGGGAACTCCCTGCATGATAACCCTAGACGCATTGAAGGTAGGAGAAGGGGTGTCATTGACTAGAATGTAGAAAAAATAAGATGGTATAAGGTTTTCAATCTAGGTTATCCAATCAAGGATGAACACAAAGGTCGATAAAAGTTTTTCCATAAATTCCCAATTGAGACAATCATAAGCCTTGGACATTTTTGATTGATCAACATCCTAGGTGATGTAGCCAATAAAATTTCATTTATTCATGATATCTAGAAACCATGAAAAATCATGAGAATGGGAAAATAACTCTCTTTTATTCCTTCTCCATCGTAGCTATTACAATGGACCTTCAACCCCTTATAACTACTATATGAGATTTTCGAAAACAACTAATTTTAGAAAATTATCGCATTACTCTAAAATTGACCCTTAACTAAAAGATAACTAGAGAGACACTATTTTTTAACTCAATTTTATTCTTAGGTGCATAACGTAAGAGATAATTAATAATTACAAATTTTAAAAATCTCGTAAAAACATTAAAAACCCAGTTTGAGGGATTATATGAATAAATTTGGCCCCAAAAATGTCTTGAAACGAGATTCGATCTAAAATATGACATAGACACAACAATGAAATCTTATAGAATAAACTACCTATAAAATTTCATCCCAAACGGATAACCAAGTCAAAATTTATGACCCTTGGAAATCCCTCCATTATTCTCCTTTGGTTGCAAAAAGCACAAATATTGCAAGTTATTTCCTTCAAACTACTACCACTTAATGGTATCGAAGTTCAACAAGTCTCACTCTATCATCCATGTACTCTTTGTTGGTTTTATGCCTTCCCACATGACTAATTATCAATTTTATTAGACTTGTTAGGTATGAAGGGTCTTCTTATCCAATATATGCACAATCCTTTCATTTTTCTTGCTCAGAATGTCCTGTTACGAATCCACCTCTACCTCATTGTCACTACCCAAATAGTCTCCATGAAAGATATAAAAAAAAAATGTTAAACACAGGGGAAATATCGAGATCAACCGGAAAATTAACGTTATAAGCACTGTCATTAATTTTTTTGAGAATCTTGTAAGGACCAATTTTATTATAATTCAATTTGTGGTAGATTACTCTAGGAAACCAGTCTTTCTGTAAATAAACCATCACCACATCACCTTCATTGAATACATGATATCATCAGTGAGCATATTTTATCATTTTTCTCTATTCATTACCGACCTTTCGGTTTGGTCTCACTTGTTCCTGCAACTATTGAATATTTTCTACAAATACTTCCCTATCATCATTGATCATGTCCCTAAGCAGTAGCTACACCAAATCTAGTAAAACCACAGGATTCCTATCGTAAACAACCTGAAATGGATATTTTCTTATAGATCTATTCACTCAACTATTGTAGGCAAATTATGCTAAAGGTAAAGTCAAATCCCATTGCTTGGGCTTCTCTCCAACAATGATCCATAACATGCTTCCCAAACTATGATTTACCACCTCTTTTTTCCAATATATTTGGAGGTGATAGGCATTGTTGAACTTTAATTTAATCCTCATTTTCCTCCATAAAATCCTCCAAGTGGCCCAAGAACCGATTATCTCTATTAGAGGTAATAGTTTTTGGAATCCCATTCAATATAATAATTTTTGAAAAAAACTATTATGCCACCCTGGATTCATCACTATTTTTCTTGCAAGCAATGAAATGACCCATTTTATAGAACCTATCAATGACTACACAAATAGAATTATTACCTCACTTTGTGTTTGGGATCCCCATAAAAAATTCCATGCTCCTATCTGTCCATGGATCTACGGGCACTGATAATGGCATATACAACCCAGTGTTCTATGAGTGTCCTTTAGACATTTGACAAATCTTGCATCGTGCCACATACCTAGCTATATCATTTTTCATCTTCGGCAATTAATACTTATCTTTTATTAATGATTGAATCTTATCCTTTCCAAAATTTCATGCCAAACCACTATTATGAACTTCTATGTTAATATTTTCTTTCATAGAACTAATTAGAATGCATAGTTGTTTTCCTTTTAAGAGGTAGCCATATTGCATAAAATATTTACCCTGAGTAAGATCCATTTTACCAACAACTAGATTCTTCAAATGTTCCACAACCTACCAAAAATAGTTATCACATGTATATATATCCTTCAATGCAACAAAATCAATTACATGATTTTCCATGGTTGTCAAAAGAACAGTGTGTCATCTCAAAGAATATACAACTTGATTCTACCATCCTAACTTGTGCTTCAGAACAAAGGTATAGCCTTGTAAGAAAAGACCCATTTTGCATGTCTATTGTTCAATTTATTTTGGATTTTTACATATTTTAATGGAATGTGATCGGTAAATAACACAAACTCTTTCGACACTCAATAATGCCTCCAATGTTGCAATGCTTTCATAATTGCATATAATTATACATCATATGTGCAATAGTTATTTCTTACCTCATTCAATTTTTGACTAAAAAATGCAATTGGAATACCTGCTTGGCTAAGTATGACTCCAATGGCCACATGTGAATCATCACAGTCTATCTCAAACACTTTATCAAAATATGGTAAGGATAATATAGATACCTCAATTACATTCTTCTTTAGAAAATTAAAACTTTCCTCAGCTTCATTGGTCCACAATAATTTGTTTCCTTTGGTGAAATCTATTATGGGTGCTACAATACTTCTAAAATTTCAAATAAATTATCAGTAAAAGGTGCTCATCCCATGAAAAATTCTAACCTCTTTTATGTTCCTAGGACTAGGCCGCTCCAAAATCACTCTGACCTTATCTGAATCGATCTTGACTCCTTTTGTTGTGATGAAAAATCCTAGAAATACCAAAGTTTCTTGCAGGAAACTACATTTCTTCAGGTTTGGATAAAGTTTATTTTTTCTCAACGCATCCAATATAATTTTTAAATGTTGCAAGTGATCTTCATTTTTGTTACTCAAAACTAGGATGTCATCAAAATAAATGTCAAAAAACTTACCAATATAAGGTGAGAGCATAGTATTCATCAACCACATGAAAGTACTATCTGCATTGGACAACCTGAATGGCATCACCATCCATTCATATAGTCCATCCCTGGTCTTGAAGGTGATATTCCATTCATCCCCTTCATGAATCTGGATATGGTGGTATCCACTTCAAAAATCAATTTTACCAAAACTATTAGCTATGGATATCACATCCATCATGTCTTCCAAGCATGGTATAGGAAACCTATAGGAAATTCTATTGATTTCTTTTCTATCCATACATACCCTCCACGTATTATGTTTTTTTGGAGTAAAGAATGCCAATACAACACAAGAACTCATTCCTTATCTTACCACACCTTTTTTTATAAGTTTTGTCAATTGTAGGTTGAGCTATGGATGTTGTGTAGGACTCATCCTATAGGCTTCCTGATTAGGTACTGATGATCCTAGGATTATATCAATGTTATGTTGAAGATACCTCTACGGTGGAAGACCATCATGTAGCTCATTAGGGATAACATCAACATATTCTTCTTGTACCTTATCCACTTCAGTAGGGATTGGAATGTCTTTGTTTCATTAACAAAACCTCTTTATTACAACATATTCTCATCTTTCCCCTCATCCTTAAGGGGAAATAAGACACCTTTTGATCCATTCTTCCGAAAGGTTTAGGGATTCTTCTCTCAATAATGCATGACTTTTTTGTCATATTTCCAAGGCCTCTCCAATAAGAGATGACATGCATCAATCAAAATTACATCACACAATTGGAAAAATTGATCAAACATATTTTATTAATGTTGACTTCATTCCCCTTTTTTCACCATGCAATTCAGTAAGGATGGATATGTGTTTCACAACGCAGTTTCAACGTATTTACCATTTCTTTGGAAACCATATTCTCAAAAATGGCACTATCAACAATAACTTGACATACCTTTCCCCCAAAAGTGCATCTGGTTTGAAAAATATTTGTTTGTAGCCAAGAGTCTTCATTTTCTCTACTCCGCATTTCCTCCATTTTGGGAATCACCATTGGCCTTTGTATCATGAGATTCTCCCCCATATTGTAAGAGACTTGACATTCAAATCCTTCTTCTTCGTTCTCAAATTGGACCAACTTTAAACTAGGTTGTTGTCCTTTCTTTGGTTCTTGCATGTTATAATTTGAGCATTCAAATTCTTAACAACCCTCTCCACCACACCTAAAACACACATTGGTTCTCCTCTTCCATGACTGTAACCTCTACCCCTATGAAATTATCTTCCTTGTATTTGATTTAGGTTACCTTGTCGAGTATATTCTCCTTTCTCATCTCCTTGGGATGATTCACCTCTTGCATAGTTAAAACCATCCTTTGAGGCATACGATGTACCCCTCCTTGCTCTGCTATTCTGTTGAGAAAATTGTCAGGTTTGTTTTTCCTTGTCCTTTAAGGTTAAATGGTATTCCCCTTCCATGTTGTGAACCCTATGCATGCTTGATTCATCTTGAATAGAAATTTTAAACAATTCACTTACCTTATAGTTAGTTTCTCATCAGTTTCCTAGTGATCCACAGGAATTGCCAACTGATAAAAATCATTTGTGAGTTCCTCTGCAGTGTACAGGTTTTGATTCAAGTTCTAAAATCTACAAAAAAAGGTTATGCGCATAGTCCAAAGGAAAAAAAAAAACTCTCAATTTTTTTCCATCTTATCTCACATCCTAATTTTGTCTTTTCCCTTTTTTGTTTTGTTGTTCTGCACATGATCCCACCAGATCATGGAATGACCCTTCAACTTGGTGCATGAAAATTTTACCTTCTTTTCCTATGTCATAGGATTCCATTCAAAAAAAAAATCCATGGTGTTCAACCAGTCTATTAACTCCTCTAGTTTAATACTCCCTGCATATTTTGAAGCTTCCATTTTGATCCCAGCATTTCTCCCTTCTAGATACCTGAGCATCCTTTATTCAAAAGTCATGCACTCTAATTGTTCTTCTTCATGTTATATATGTTGATATAAATCTCCTTGGTATCTCTCCTCATTAGATACTTCTCTTTGTATTATTATCCAACTAGCCACCATGTTTGTAATATCTCCTACTTTCCTTTCGAGGTTTTGAATATCTCTACACATCTAAGCAAGACCTTCTCTTCCTCTTCCTCTGACAACAATATTCCTCCTCTAATACCAAATGATGTAGCCAAAAAAAATTGATTTATTATCTAGATATAAAATCCATGCAAACACACGAGAATGGGAAAATAACTCTCTTTTATTCCTTCTCCGTCCTAACTATTACAATGGAAGTTCAAACCCCTAATAACTACTATCTGAGATTTTCGAAAACAAACAAATTTAGAAAATTATTGCATGAATCTAAAAATAACCCATAAATAAAACCTAACTAGAGAGACACCATTTGTCAACTCACTTTTCTTATTAGGTGAATAAAATAAGAGATAATTGATAATTACAAATTTAAAAAATCCCCAAAAAAATACTAAAACCTAAATTTGAGGCCATTATGAAGGATTTTCACCCCAAAAGTTTGTTGAAATAAGTTCTAATTTGAAGGATGAGATAAGCATGGAAGTGAACTCTTCGAGACATAACTACTTACAAAATTTCATCCCAAACAGATCACAGAGTCAAACGTTATGACCCTTGAAAATCCCTACATCACTAGGGGATTTGTTAGATTTTATGGAATCAATGGCCTCATGAGCTAGAATAATACCATCTAGTATTTTCCTACCATAAATATAACCCCCTTATTCTTGGGAGGTAATATTGGACATGATTATTTTTAACCTGTTAATAATTACTTTGGTAATGATTTTGTAGATCAGATTTCAAACAGAGATAAGATAGAATTTTTCCATTGAGTTGATTTCCAAGTCCTTGGAAATAAGATCTAGGAAATTTGATTTAAATTCTTAGAGAATGTTCCCAGAGACTCTAAATTATTTCACTACCTCCAAAATTTTCATTCAAATTATGGGCCAAGACAATTGGAACAAGTCTATAGCAAAGACATCTAGACCTAGATATTTTCCAACTGCCATATTTTGAACAATTTTAGATACATCCTCATAGGTGGTATTTCTCATTAGTTTGAGGTTTTTCTCATATAATATTAGGAATGTAATATTTCTTGTGATAGTTCTAATGGATTCTCCTCTGTTTAATAAATGTTTTGAAAGGAGGTTACTAAAGTGATTTCTCAATTTGTGTGCCACATTCTTGTGATTTTCCATTTTTTCTCTTATAGTTGATTTAAGGATGTTGATCATATTGTGGTTCCTTCTAATTAACATTGAATTAAGAAAGAAACAAGTATTAGTGTCCCCTTATTTAGCCATCTAATTCTATATTTTTTTCATCATAGTGATTCTTCTTGCTCAGATGTGATTGAAATTTGAGTTTGAGTTTATCCTCATGTGTCCTTATTTTCTTAGTCATACCTTACTTGATTATGATCTCTTGAATGTTTTCGACTTCTATTTCAATTTGAGGTAGGAAAAATGTTACCAAAACCCCCCTTATTCCACTTTGTAAATTTTTGTTTGACTTGTTTTAGTTTTTGATGGAATTTATGTATTCTTGTTCCCTTGAATCCATTTTTCTTGTTGCCAAAAACATTTTATATTATCCTTGAAATATAGGTGTTCTAACTAGAATTTTTTGAACCAAAATTCTTTGGGCCTAGGGGTCAGAGAGATGTCCAAAGAAAGGAAATTTAGCTAATGGTTGAAACCTTCATAGGTTAATATCTCTACCTCCAGTGATGTCTTCGATCAAAAAAANNGCTCTACTATAATAAAATGATCCAATATTTTTTCTATTTATCTCATGATTCCTCTTTCGTTATTTTAGGTTTAAGAACCATTAGTAGAATTTAGTTCTATTAGTCTTATCTTATTGATTGTATCCATGAATGTTATACTATTAGCATCTATCCTTTGGTTTCCTCCTTTTTTACATGGAGCGAGATAATCATTTTGAAATATCCTTGTAAAATCCAAGGGATGTCCGTAATGGATTCTCAAATTTATTTAAAAGAATCAAGGAAGGGTTGGTTAAGAGAAGGATTGGTAGGGCCATATACATTTATTATGAAAGCTTGGTCCACCAAACTAAGTCTTATGAAACTAGTGATTTGGATTTATGAGCAGAACAAAATGAAACCACGGATTTATAATATTAACATAGAGACACAATGAACAATAATAGAGATAAAATTCCACTTGACTTATATTAAATAAGAAATATGTTGAAAACTATAAAATGCATAATGAAAACAAGATTGCTAGAATGCTGGTAGCTTATCTATGAGAAGAGATGTGAAGACTATGCTCATTCGAAAGAAGATGAGTACAATGATACTTTGAAGGCCTTTTTACAATAAAAATGAATGCCAAAATCATAAACATCCAAAAACCTAACCCTAGGATATGAAGTGCCAAAAGTTGTGTGGGCCCCATAAGTACATCAACTTCTCAGGGTCGTAACGTGTGCATACGATCTTCGTTTAGGGTGCATGATAGCGTGTTGGAAATGTACTGATGAGAAACTTCATTTAGGGGGCTCAATCAAATTGTTTGGTTATCATTGAGGCTCATGATCGTAAAAAATCTTCGTTTAGGCACTCAAAATGGCCCCAAAAATTCAGGAATTGAAAAAGTGCTAAAAATAGTAAGTTTTCAAAAAACTATTTTGAGCCAGTTGGATTAGCTGAGTGGCCACCAAGATACTCATGGATAAATAATAACCCCTTTGTAAGCAATGGTCTCCATTGCATTGAGTGCCCCCATCAGATGAGGAAATTTCTGCTAGATTTAGCCCCGGGTGAGCCACTTGTCTTGGTGCAGGAGTTGCCTTTCTTTGACAAACCGATAAAGTTGGATCCTCTACTAGATATTTCCCTTGACCTATGTGTCCACGATATGATCAATGTATTATCATTTTATGCCATAAAGGTTGAGCTCTTTTCATGTCAATTGTTCTTTTATCTCTGAGGTGTCCAATAATGGTGGAAAATAAGGCCGAAGGAGGTCCATATTGAATATTGGGTGCAAGCCAACGAACGACGGGAGGTTGAGATCAAAATAATTTTCACCCACAATCTTGGTGATGGTGTAGGGTCCATAACGGAGTGGAAAAAGATTTCAACGAGGCCCTGTAAAGTATTATTTTTGAAAATGCATCAAAAATTTGTCTCCCACCTTAAACTTGTGTGGAGCCCGACATTGATCATGGAATTGGTTGTACTTGGAATTGGAATTATATAAAATATCCTGAACTTTTTGGCAGATAGGATGGATCTTCTCAATGAACCGGGTGACTTTTTCAACTCTGGTTGTATCCTTCAATGAGTCTGCTTAGGTGGCCATAAGGGGTAGTGCAACATCCATGGGATCCAATGGTTGAAATCCCAACCCCACCTAAAAGGGGTTGTGGTCGGTTGAGCTATGTGTGGCTCTGTTGTAGTTGTGATGAAAATAGCAAAGACTCTCATCCTAGGTTTAAGAGTGATTTGAATTGTATATGCACAAGATGTGCATGATCATTCGATTGATGAACTTGGTTTGGCCATCCATATAGGGGTGGAAGGAAGTGGACTTGGTGAGCTTGGTGTCCAACAATGACCAGAACCTTGACTAGAATGTGTTGAGCAGTCGACTGTCCTGATATGAGATAATGGTTTGTGGGATCCCAAAGTGTACCCACAATCATTCAAAGAAGATATTGGTAGTGGCCTCCACTGTGATGATCTTCTTGCAGGCGACCATAATCACCATCTTAGAAAAGTGATAAACAACCACAAAAACACAGTCATTTCCATTCTTGGTGGAAAGAATGCCTGACATGTACTCCACTGAGATGTATTCCCAGGTTCATTCAGGAGTAGGCCAAGGAGTTTACAGGCCTTTTTTATTAATGGCTGGTTTGGGAATAACACAGGAAGTTTAGGAACAAATATACTTGTTTACATCATGTTGAAGTTTCGACCAGTAGAAATGTTGTTGCAACACTACCACTATATTTTCCATGATGAAGTGTCCTGCTACCTGACTGTAGTGAGCTTCTCAAATCAACTTCTCTCGCTTGCTTGATGGAACGCATAGATGGACCAGATGGCACAACATCCCATCCAGAATATGGAATTTAGTGACAATTGTGTTTGTGCCTAACATTGGTAGGTGTTGGTGAAGTTAGGATCTATCTCATAGAGGTGGGACCATCAGGATATCTCATGGCCACAATAATCGAGCATTGTGGTGAGTGTCGCGATTGGAGGTCGACTGAGGAAACCAATGACTCAGTTGGTACTTCTTGTTTTATACTTGATGTTGAGGTGGAACTGCTGAAAATATGTGGACCACTTATAATGGTGGTCATTCTACAATTTTCCTTGTGTTTACATGAACTCCAATGACTTATGAGCAGTGTGGATGACTATCTCCTTCCTAAGAATGTAATGCCTCCATTGGAAGCAAGCTTGTACAATGGAGTACATTTATTTGTCATAAATAGGGTACTTGTGGATGACATATGATAGTGTCCCACTATGAAAGGCCACAGGGTGGTCATGTTGTGTGATGATTGTGCCCACAACATAGTTGGAAGCATCTATCTCAATATCAAAGGGTTGTTGTAGGTCAGGTAATCAAATCATTTGGGTGGAGCACAAGCATTGCTTTATATCATTGAATGATTTTTGTTGGGACATGCCCCACACAAATTTATACTAACCACCACCGTTGGTTATTTGGCTTTACCACCACTCTATTTATGTAGCTAAGGGCACATGCAATATGGGAGAATTCCAACACAAACTTTCAATAGAAATTGGCAAGGCCAATCACGTATGACTTGGATCTTGGCTATATTAACATGCACACCATGTACTGCATCAACAATGTATACCAATTAATCGACCTTGTGCATTCCAAAGAATCATTTTTCCAAGTTGGCATATAAATTGTGTTGTCATAGAGTGTGTAGAACCTGCTCAATATGTTGCAAGTGTTTTTCCCAAGTATTGTTGTAGATGAGGATGTCATCCAGATACACCACCACAAATGAATTAGTGAAAGGACACAAGATGTCATCCATCATACACATGAAATTTGTTGGGGAAATTTTCAAACCAAAGGGCATGACCAACCATTTAAAAATACCTTATTTTGACTTGAAGGGAGTTTTCCAAAGATATGTTTTTTCTATTGGGACCTGATGGTAGCTAGACTTCAGATCAATCTTACTGAAGTATTTGGGTCCCTTGAGATGATCAAGGAGATCCTCGATTTAGGGAATCAGGTACCGGTTCCTGAATGTGATTTTATTTAGGTTCGAGTAATCAATGCAGAGTCACTAAGTTCCTTGTTTCTTCTACACTAGCACGACTAGGCTTCCACAAGGTGTTGAGATGGGTCGAATGTTCCCCTTATGGAGTAGTTCTTGGATATAACACTTTCTCTCCTCATTTTCTAGTAGAGAATAGATTGGTCCATTGGCTAGTGTTGCGCCATTGGTCAGATTGATGGGATGCTTGACCTGGTAGTGCAGAGCTGTAGGTGATGAGAATATTTCTTTGTATTATTCCATGACCTTATCCACTTTTTTCTTCTACATGGAGAGGTTGGTTGCGGAGGACATGGATTTCGTTGTGACCTTTCGCTCACTTTGAGAGAGAATCATGAAGAAGAAAAACTTCTCGGTATGATAAATGACCTTTCTTCATTGCTTGGAAGATATCAACCAAATAACACTAGGTGGGACTACCTCGGGTATCCTGTACAATTTCCTGTTCAAAGTAATAATAACATAGTGAGGCCTAGACTCATATATAGCATGACGTTTCCATAAATAAGGTTGGCCCAAAAGAACATCACAAACTTCAAGGGGAGAAACATCACACAATACCTCATATTTGAATGGCTTGATGTCATATGACAAGAGACATTGTTGGCTAACACGAAAATAGCTTCCTTAACGGAGCCACCTGATGGTGTAGGGTTGTGGATGCAGCATTGTCGGCAGGGCCTGCCACTTGAAAACCTATGCTAAGATGAGGTTCTTATGGATACCTCTATCAATTATGAAGTGTTATGGGGTGAATTTTACCCACATCTATGAATAAAAGAGGAACTCTCCTTCCTATGGCTCCTCAGGTTCACCTGGTTGGATCTTGGTGGTAGCAACAACAACACTACATTCCACGTCAATGATCTGTCTCCCCTTTTCTGGTTCTAACTTAGAGTTGAAACCCACATATTATTCAAAGGATTTAAACTCATCCACTAATGACTTATTTGAGAGACAGTCAACGATGTTATGATAGGGGATCTTATGGAAGTCATACCACTTCCCGGTATCTATCTTCATCTTCCCATTGTCCTTCCTTGCTTGGGTCTTGGACTAGTTGTCCTGAGGTTTCCCATATTTTCTTTGTCCTTTTTTCTGTGGGTTGGGGATTTTCTTTCCATGATTCTAATGTGAGGGGTTCCTAGATCCAAAATATTGTGTTTTTTGTTTCAACTTCTGGTCGATTTTGATGACATATCAATAGGCCATGCCCAACAGTGAGATGTCCAAAAAATCCATTTCTATATGGATCTATCTATGCAGACCATCGCAGTACTTGAGCACTAGATGTCTCTCATAATATTTGATACCCAACTTGGTACACAAGGTATGGAAGACCTTAGTGAAATTTGGCACTGTTTGGTCTCCTTCTTGTCACAGTGTGGTCCATCTTGTATACAAATCATCATAACTTCCAACAGGGTAGTATTGTTCCTTAATAACATCCTTGAAGGAACCCAAAGTGGGTGAAACTAAAAATAATGTGGATCCGTCTATTTCCTTTTACTGACATAAAGTATCCCACCAATCATTGACATGTGGGATGGCCTTAAGGAGAACAAATATAATATTTTCTCTATCTAAAAAGTTGTGGATAGAAAAATACCCTTCTAGAAGGATTAACCATTTATCTTTTGCATTCACATCTATCTAATATTTGAATATAGGAATATAAAAATTGATTTGTACCTTGAAGGGAGCAACAACTCCGCTTGAGGTGGATGTGTCGCTTGTCGACATTCATCGAAGGATTTGTGAAAAGTTGTCCATCATCTCATTTCTTTGTCGCTCAAGGGATTCCTCGATAAACATTTTGAAAGGATCTCTTGTCCAATGGTATTTATTTTCACCCACCATAGAAGGTTTCTTGGGTGTGCGAGATATTTTTTCCTCAATATAAACAAGCTCAAGAACTAATTGTCTATACCCTGACCACATCGGTACATGCATTTAAAAAAAACAAGAAGGAGAAGACCACTTTGGTCCCAATGATCCATATTTATGAGAAGAATGAAATGAAACCATGGATTTATAATATTAACACAAAGACACACTGAAAAATAATAGATATACAATAAAACTTGACTTCTATTAAATAAGAAATATGTTGAAAAATGTAAAATACAGACTGGAAACGAGCTTGCTAGAATGGTGGAAACTTATCTTTGAGAAGAGATGTGATGAATACGCTCATTCACAAGAAGATGAGTACAGTTATGATCTGAAGGTAGTTTTACAATAAACATGAATTCCAAAACCCTAGACATCCAAAAACCTAACCCTATGAGATGGAGCGCCAAAATTTGTGTGGGCCCTGTGGAGGTAAGTTAGTACATCAACTTCCCATGGTCGTAACTTTTGCATACGATCCCCATTTAGGAAACATGATAGCTCATTGAAAAGGTATTGATGAGGAGATTCATTTAGGGGGATAAATAAGAGTTTTAGGCTATTATTGAGGCATGTGATCATGAAAAAAAACATCTTTTAGTCCCTCAAAATGGCCCTGCAAGTTAAAGAACCAAAAAACTGCTGAAAATTGTACGTTTCCTAAAAACTGTTTTGAGCCAGTTGGACAAGGTGGGTGGCCACTGATATCCTCATGTATTTTCAAGATGAGATGAATTTTGGAGCCTCTATTATTTCTTCTAAAATCATCTATGCTAGGTCCTAGATGATTCCTAGGCCCATAGAAAAACATATGGCTATTGTATCTATACATTCATAGGATTCCTCTCAAACATTTTTTAGGATTGGATATCGTAAATTTTCTATCATACTTAGTTTCATGGAGTATTAAGAGAGTGGGTTTGTACTTATTTTATTCTTCAGTATATGATGTTTTCTTTTTGTATTCAAACCCTTGACGTTCCATGAGATAATACTCATTCTAATCTTTGGTTGGGAGGAGGATTACTTCTCTGGAAGTCCTTTTTTTGTCTTAAGTCCACTAAGAGTGCACCTTCTTCAATTTTTTTCTTTTCTTATTTCCTTCCACCTTTTTTTTCTTTTCTAATGTATTTTTTATAGATTTGAGTGGGGTGTTTCTAATTCCAAAACCACTAGCTGATACGTGGTTTGTGAGATCGGAAGAG
>CBVK0100535970.1:0-13126 GCA_900067695.1 Picea abies | reverse complement strand
CAAAATAGACACTAGATGGTTGGAAATCATACCTTCTATTTCCACCATTGAAGCTTGGTGGTCAGCTTGGTTATTGTCCAAGGATGCATAAATTTGTGGCACACTCCTGGTCACATCATTGACGGTGGTAGCTTCCTGGATGTTGTAAATTCTCCAACTATTCTGTTGTTGGTGTGGACAGTCTCTCAGTAGATGTTTTTCTCTACAACCCCAACATTTCAAGGGTTCTCTCTTTGGGTTATCAGTCTTTACTGGTACAGATCCAGAAGTTTTATTTCCACTCAAGGAGGGAAAGTTCTGCTGGTGTACACTTCGGGTGGGGAAGCTCATCCTTGAGTTATTTTTATAGTCCTTAAATCTTGGGGAATTAAACCCCTTTTTCTGAAATCTCGAACTATTCTTTTGTTTCCATCTTTCGTGAGGCTCTGTTCAATGTTCGAACTGTTCATGACAATAGGTTGCCTTTCGAATAGTGCCTTCTAGGGTCTTTGGCTCATCAAATTCAATTCTGTCCCGATATTCCTTAGGTAGTCCGCTGATGAAACGTTGCACCTTTGCCTTCTCTGCCTTTATATAAGGTACATACCTCAACAACTCAAGGAATCTGCTGACATATTCCTCTATAGTGAGTTGCACCAGTTTGAGTTCATAAAATTCTTTAGTCTTTTCGTCGAAATATTTTTCCGACAAATACTTCTTCCAGAAATATTTCTCAAACCGTTCCCAAGACAGGTCTTCTTTGTGAATCCCTTTTACATTCTTAAGGTCCTCCCACCAAATGGAAGTCTTTCCGTTCAAGTTGAAGGTGGCCACTCACGCCTTCAAATTTTTTGAGAAGTCATGGACTCTAAAATACTTCTTTAGTCCAAGCAGCCAGGCCTCTGCTTCCTCTCCCTTCTTTATTTTTCCATCGAAGGAGGGTGGTTTGGCCTTCCTGAATTCTTCGAATTTATGATCCTTGGAAAGCTTCTGCTTCTTTCATTTTCTTTGGGAATGAGAACTAGTTCTGCTTCTAGAAGATCCCTCCGGGTCGCCAGCTTCCTTTCTAGAAGAATTGTTCGACGCTTGTCCCTTATCTCTGGGGTGGACCTTTCTCAAGGTGCTTCTGTCGGTGTGGCCATTGACATGACCACGTTTTCGTGTCTCAGGTTCATGCTACATTTTTCTTTGTAAGTCGAATAAGCTCTGTAGTAAAACCGCATTAATTTCCATTTGTTTCTCTTGTTCTTTCATCATCCTTTCATTGTCATCCTTGCAGCTTTGTAGTTCGACCATGAGGCTCCTAGTAGTCTCAGCCAGATCTGGAGGGGTCCCTACCAACATCCTTTCGTCAGATTATTAGTCTCTATTGTGGGAGTCTTCCCCCACTTCATGGTGAGTCACCATTCTATACGTCGATAATTTCCCGTAGTTGATCTTCCACTTGTGTGCAAAAGGAAAAACGTTGGTTGTTAGTTAATGTTCATATCCATTTATAACCAGTACATAATTCATATTTTTCTCATGCACACACACAATAGGAGTTTTCATTCTTAACTTCGACCTTTTTAATTGAGGGGGTCAAGATAAGGAATTACTCCTTTTAACAGTACTCCAAATGGAGTCTCTGCGCAACCCGTTCATGAGCCCAAGCAGGCCAAGTGTTGTAACCATGCTCTGATACCAATTTGTCACATACCCACTACAGGAACTAAAATTTTTGGCTTTTTTCTTCTTCTCTCCGAGGAATAGAATCCCCAAATTCTTATGGGGCCTGGTGTAGACCCTACCTTTCCTTGTCCTTAACCATGTGATCGTTGGCTATGACCACAGGCTTTACCGGAGAGGTACTTTCGGCTTTCGCAATTTGGGGAATCACGATGCAAGCGTTCCCCTGCTCTCTGTCTTTCGAGGGGCCGAAATCTGAAAGAAACCAACAACTAGTCACATTTAATAATGCTTCGGATTAGAACCTGGCACTCCACCTTTCGGGGTTTCGCGTACCGGGTTTTCGCGGTATAAGAGGATGAGGGGTTCCTACCCTTTGGTTTCACGGGTGCCAAAACACCGAAAACCTTATATCCACCAAGCTCATTTCGGGGTTTTGCATGTCGGGATTTCGGGCTATGCGAAGACATCACCACTCATCCATGCTAGTCCATTTCGAGGTTTCCTCCATCGGAGTTTCACGTCTGGCGAATACGAGGAAAAATGACCTTTAGAAATCCTGGGTACCAAAACACCGGAACATCAAAACTGTATGCTAATCCATTTCGGGAGTTCGCCTATTGGGATTTCGCGATATGTGAGGACAGGAGGTATCGCACCTGGGTTTTCCGGGAGCCGAAACTTCGAAATATCATAACTTTTCCATGCTCTATCATTTCGGGGTTTCGCAAGTCGAGGTTTCGGGCCTGACGAGTACAAGAGACTTGCCTTTATGTATCCTGGGTGCCGAAACGCCATATCTCATCCGCATTATTATTATTTTGAGGTTTCGCAAGTTGGGGTTTCGGGACTGGTGATTACAAGGGACTCGCCCTTGGGCATCCTGGGTGCCGAAACACCGAAAACCTTATATCCACCAAGCTCATTTTGGGGTTTCACATGTCGAGATTTCAGGCTATGCGAAGACAGGAGGTCTCGCACCTGGGTTTCTCGGAAGCCGAAACTCCTAAGTCTGTATTCATCGTTAAGCTCATTTCGGGATTTCGCTAATCGGGATTTCGGGATATGCGACGACAGGAAGTCTCTCACCTAGGTTTCTCAGGAGTCGAAACTCCGAAATGCTAAACTCTAAGCATGCTCCACTATTTCGGGGTTTCCTCCATCGGGATTTCGTGAGTTGAGATTTTGAGACTGGTGAATACATGGGACCCGCAGTTGGGTACCCCAGGTGCTGAAATACCAAAATACAATAAATTTTCCACACTATGTCTTTTCGGGATTTTGCAAGTCGGGATTTTGGGACTTGCGAGTACAAGGGAACTTGCCCTTGGATATTCCAGATGCCGAAACACCGAAATATCGAGATTTAGCTACACGCTGTCATTTCAGGATTTCGCATGTCGGGATTTCGGGACTTGCGAGTACAAGGGAACTCGCCCTTGGGTTTCCTGGATACCAAAACTCCGAAATACCAACTCTTAAATCTACTCATCTTATTTTGGGGTTTCTTCCATCGGGATTTCACAAGTTGGGGTTTTGGGACTTGCGAGTACAAGGAAACTCACACTTAGGTACCCCGGGTGCCGAAACACCGAAATGTCCTAACCCATCCACCCGCTGTCATTTCGGGATTTCGTGAGTCAGGGTTTCGGGACTTGCGAGTACAAGGGAACTCGCACTTAGGTACCCCGGGTGCCGAAATACCGAAATGTCGAAGTCAAAGAGGACCATTCTCTCTTGTGCAAGGTTTTAAGACTTACGCCATAAAATCCTCTAGCAGATCCTTGGATAAACTTTCAAAAGGGTGTCCCTGTGGGGAGATCTATCTAGGGCATCACTTGAGACAAATAAGGGAATAAATTTCCCGAGAATAGACTTGAAAACTGAATCCGTTCAAAACATATATATATATATATATATATATATATATAATCCATAGGTGGTCTTTCCAATACAATCCTACAACCACCATTTCTGATCAAAACACCATACAGACATCTTATATTGAAACCATTCATAATTGCACAAACCATGAACATACATGTCAGAATATTAATTTCAAGATACGAGATATAACACTTATCGGAAAAACACCAGGTTTGATGCAACTGCTGAGAGGGGTGCTCGTTTTCACCCAAGCGTAGGCTCAGCGATCCCAAATGGATTTACCACTAGCCACCCCCGAGCTTAGATCACGATGCTGTGAGACTGAGTCTCTGTTCGTCAGAAGTCGAGAATGAAGGTTACTCTCCTTCTTCTCTGCTTATCAATCACTCTGTATATTTTTCCAGAGTCCTTCCGATTTCTCCCCTCTTGCGATCTCTGTCGCGAATGCCCCCTTCCACACCTCTTTCTTGCCTTTTCTTTTCCGGCGAGGTTGCGTGTGGCACAAACTTCCCCGCGGTGGTCAGGTCTGAGGCTTCCACGGATGAGCGGTTCACCCCCATCCCTCATTAACTCACGAGGAGCCTCTTCACATACCAACCTGGCGAGTAATTCATTTCAGGGCCAACGAGCCGCTCTTGATCTTCGGGCCAATGAAGACCAATTACGGTATTTGTTTCCGTAGAAGTTAACACCACCATTCCAGGTGCCTTCCACCACCTTTCATCAGCCATCGTGGTCTCTTTTCAACACATCCCCCTCCCAACAATCCTGCAACATATATTCATAACATTATTTACATTCGTCGACCTTTTATACTAAGGTCCATTCAAAATCACACATTCACATCTTTGAGTTTGGCATAGTTCTTGGCCAGTATAGTTATTTTTACAGACTGGGGGAAATAGGGTGTTACAATTCCCTCCCCCTTAAAGGAACATCGTCCTCAATGTTCTATCTATCAATACGACATGTATGTACAGAGGTAAACAAAATTGGGTATGCCTGTTTCATGGCATCCACCATTTCCCATGTAGCCTCATCTGGGCCAAAATGTCTCCACTGCACCTTGACCTGTGCAATGGTTCGGTTCTGGAGCGAGGTTTCCTTCTGTCCAGTATGCATTGAGGTTCTGGTAGGAATTCTCCCTTTGGTTCCACCTGGATCACAGACTAGTCAATTATATGATTAGAATCATGTACATATTTCTTCAATAATGAAACATGGAAAACATTATGTGCTTTTACTGTGGAAGGAAGTGCTAGCCTATAGACTACAGGTCCCACTCTATCTAGAACCTCAAAGGGTCCACAATACCGAGGTGCCAACTTGGCACAAGCTCCCATTTTTATGGAACTCTTCCTGGGCCTAACTCTAAGATATACATGGTCTCTCGTCTTGAACTCTCTTGGAGTTCTCTTTTGGTCGACGTAACTTTTCTATCGGTTCTGAGCGACCTTCAGGTTTTGTTTTATCTGAGTCACTTGTTGTTCCATTTCTTTCAACATGTCGGGTCCAAAAGAAATTATGTTTACGGGATTACTCCAACTGACAGGAGTGTTGCACGGCCTACCATAGAGGACTTCGAAGGGACTCATCTTTAAGGATTCTCGGTAGTCGTTGTTGTAGGCGAATTCCACTAGTGGCAGGTAGTCTTCCCACCTTTTGGGTCGATGCATTACATGCATCCTGAGCATGTCTTCTAATATTTGATTCACCCTTTCTGTCTGTACATCGGTTTGAGGGTGATAGGCGGTGCTAAACAACGACTTGGTCTCTAAACCCGCCATCAGTGATTTCCAAAAGTTGGAGGTGAATTTCGTGTCTCTGTCGGACACGATCTCTTTCAGCATACCATATAGTCTGAATATCTCTTTCATGAATACCTGAGCGATGTCTATTGCCTTGCAAGTTGACTTGACGGGGATGAAATGAGTAGACTTGCTCAATTTATCCACCACTACCATAATGACATCATTCTGTTTGGTCGAGGTTGGTAACCCAGTGATGAAATCCATGGAGATGGTTTCCCTTTTCCATTCTGGGATTGGTAAAGGTTGCAATAATCCTGTTGGGTGTCGGTGTTCTACTTTAACCTGTTGGCACTCTATGCATTTGGATAAGTACTTGACTATGTCTTTCTTCAACCCAGGCCAACAGAATTGTTTCCTAGTGGTCGTGATCATCTTCTGGTATCCTGGATGACCAGTATAGGGTCTTTTATGTAGTTCATCCAGTATGAACCTCTTCAAGTTGTCACAATCTAGGATATACAATCTGCTTCGGTAAGTGAGCAGACCTCCTTCCATCATTTGCTAGTCTTCGTACTTTACCTCGGTGGGCTCTTGCTGTAGGTACGAGGTCACGGTCTAGACGAAGGGATCTATTTCTTGTGCATTTCTGACTCTTTCCTCGACATCTATCTTACAGGTGCTCACCGCTTCCCGGTGAATTGTTTTCATACTTCTGCTAAGGGCATCGGCCACCCTATTTTCCTTTCCTTTAATGTGTTTGATTTCGAAATTAAACTTTCCAAGGAGGGCCATCTACCTAGCTTGTCTGGCATTGAGCTTCGGTTGGTCAAACAAATATCGCAATCCACAGTGATCTGGCAAAAGTACAAATTTCCTTCCTAGGAGGTAATGCCTCCACATTTTTAAGGCGTGCACTATGGCGGCCAGCTCTAGATCGTGGGTCACATAGTTGACCTTGTGCTCATTCAATTTTTGGGATTCATAGCAGACCACATTTCCTCCTTGCATAAGGACTCCTCCGAGCCCTTCCTTACAGGCATATGTGCACACGAGGAAGTCAGCTTCGGGATCGACGATCTTCAGCATGGGTGCATGGGTTAGTAGATGTTTCAGGGTTTGAAATCTTTCTTCACATTTTTGTGTCCATGTAAATTTTGTCCCCTTTTTCCGGAGGGCAGTGATTGGACAACCAATCTTGGAGAATCCTTTTATAAATTTCCTATAGTATCCCGCTAATCCCATAAAGGATCTGATATCCGAAATGTCCTTCGAGGTAGGCCATTCCGTGATAGACCTGATCTTATCAAGGTCTACTGCTACCCCTTCTTCAGATAGGACATGGCCCAAGTAATGTATTTGCTTTTGGAAAAAGTCACGCTTGTTAAATTTGGCATAGAGCTGATGGTCTCTTAGCACTTGAAGCACAAGTCTAAGGTGTTCCTCATGTTCCTCTCTATTCTTGGAGTAAATTAATATGTCATCAATAAAAACCAGCACAAATTTGTCTAGGAATTTGTTGAGCACATTGTTCATTAAGCACATAAAAGTCGCAGGGGCATTGGTCAATCCGAATGGTACTACCACAAGCTCGTAGTGACCATATCTTGTCCTTAAGGCAGTTTTGTGGATGTCTTTGCCCTTGATTCAGACTTGATGGTATCCAGATCTCAAGTCAATCTTCGAGAAGATAGAGGCACCTCCCAATTGATTGAACAAGTCATCGATCCTGGGCAAGGGGTACTTGTTCTTTATGGTTACCTTATTGAGTTGTCTATAATCTATACATAGTCAGAGGGTACCGTCTTTATTTTTCACAAACAGGACTGGTGCTCCCCATGGAGACATGTTGGGCCAGATATAGCCTCTGTCCATCTTTTCTTTCAATTGTAATTTAAGTTCAACTAGCTCAGGTGTGCTCATCCTGTAGGGTGTCCTAGACATCGACACCGCTCCTGGTGCAAGTTCTACCGAGAAGTCAATGTCCCTTCTTGGAGGTAGACCCGGTACCCCTTCCGGAAATACATCTCTGTATTCTCTCAGGGTAGGGTGGTCTTCTAGGCTTGGTTTGTCGCCTTCAATTGTTTTCAACACCTGTAATGCATATAGGGGACATCCTTTTCGGCAATACCTTTTCATTTGTAGAGCTGATATTTGTCTCACCGAGACAGGTTTTTGGATCCCTTGGAGGGTTACCTTTTTCCTTCTTTATTTACACATTCTAAGGTTTTATGGTAACAGTCCAATCTGGCTTTATGGGCGGCTAGCTAGTCCATACCAATCAACAGATCATACAATCCCAGGGGTAATATGTTAAGGGTTTCTTGGGTGGGGAATTCACCCAACATTAAATGGAAGGCTGGTATGACCTCTGCTACCCTTATTTTGGTGCCAGTGGCTAACTGTACCAACCATGGATGGTATGACCTCTGCTACCCTTCCTTTGAAGCACAAATGCAAAAGACAAAAGAAATAAAGCTAAGAATAAAAGGCAATTAATGGGCTAGGAAACAATTGCATTTATGAAAAGGTGCAAATCTCCCTCTACAAAGGAACCCACAGGTAAGACTTTACATTACCTTGTTATTACATGCACTCCATGCCCAAATACTTACCCTATGCCACCTCATACACTTACATGACTTGGATTAGATCCCACCTGGGAAACACCCCAAACTTAAGAAAGGTTAGCCCAATAAGACACCATGATACCTTCTCCAAACCTAACTTGTCAAGTTGCATAACATATTTGAGCATTTGTCTAGGTTAAGGGGGGTTTGATGCACATGTTTGGGTAATTTAATTATTGGATGTGATTTACATGCTATGATCCCTGTGACTTATGAACCCCTAGAGGACGTACTTGTTATTGCTGCAGGACCTTGCCCAGTGGACAGGTACACATGAGGGAATGATTAGCTCGGACCTTCATGGGGACTTAAATCCTAGATATGGATGTTGCAACCTCAGCCAAGGGTAAGAATAAATTGAAGATTTGCACCGACAAAAAGAAGGACGTTGCCTTCAGAGGCACCCTGACAGACCTAGACCTAGGGAGACCTTGCTCTTCCACATGGACGTTGTCCCTTGAGGGTCCTATGCGTCACAATCATGGCCCTATATGTCATCCAAAGCTAGGGTTTTCGTTTTGGAGGCATTTATGAGCATGATGGCATGTGTGGGCATCATCTGGGGCCTCTGGAGGCCAAACGCCCTACATTTTAGGCTCAACATTCCACCTTTAGGCCTCAACGTCACCCTAGAAGGGCATGACGTCACCCTTGGAGGTGTCTATAGATGCTAATAAATTTTTATTATGTCAAAATTGAATTTTATTGTAAATTGGCTAGGTCGGCCTTATTTTGACCTGAAAATTAATTAAAGGTCAAAATTTTGTATAAATAAACATAAAGTTCTCTCATTTTTACATCACAACTCACCTCTCACGAGAGGGAGGACTAAAATTTTTGCCCTAAAGGGGTTATTGTCTGAAATTACCAAGGCACACTTTCTTGGAGGCTATTTTGGATGCCTTTTGGATAAATTCTTGGTGAAATTTTGGCAAATCTAAGGTTTTTGTGCTTGATTATTCTTGGCAAAGTAAGTAAATCTGCAATTTTCATTTCACGATAAATGTCTATGGTATGTTTACTTGTTCATATGTAAGATTATGAAATTGCTTGCTTGAAACCTTAGGAGTAAGAAACATAAGGTGCTTCTTTCTTTCTCTTTATTTTGCTAGTTTTTCTTAAGAAGATATTGTCTAGACAAAATTCTAGAGCCCTAAAGTGCTAGCACTTTAGAAGCTTTGTCTAGTTCTTATTGCATTAAATATTTTTCAAGAGTCTAAGGATAGGAGAAATCACAAGGGCCTAGAAGTGCCTACACCCTAGTTGAACCTTCTCTTTGAGGCTTGGTGTTTGAGAACTTAAGGTACTACTTCTCAAGCTTCCACCTGGTTATCTTTTAGACAAGTATAATCATTGTTGTCTCTCCAAGTTAACGTGTTGTTATAATTGACTCCATAAACCTAAAGGCACTAGTCTCTTGTCTCTCTTTAGTTGGAAGGTTGATTAAACACTCAAACACTATTCTCTTAAGCTATTACTAATTAAATCTAACACTAATTTAGCCTTGATCATTAACTTTCTTATTGCTATTATAAATATTTGCTACAACCATCTAGCTGCAGTAAATTTTCTACATAATTGACTTTGACTGTTAGCTAAACACTTCAGAAGTTGCTTATGACATTTGATTATCATTCTGCTTAGTAAATGATATATTTTCACTATCTTTTCAAGCAATTTTGAAGAGCTTTTATTGCATATGTTACAATTTATTAATTGTTGTTTTAAACTTATCAACTACTGCAATTTTATATCTACTAGCACTTATTTTCACTATCCATTTTCTATTGAGGTGTTATTATCATATTTGTACTTGGAATTATTGTATATGCATGCTATAGTGTCTTGTTCTGGGTAGGTACATCAAGCACTTCATTAACCTCATCGTTTAGACATAGACTTAGTAACTTTGGTAAATAGTGAGAGGAGGAATATATCTTGACCATAACTGATCTAGGTGGATATTGGTGCCCACCCACCTATTCCAACTGGCTCCTCTTATTCGTTTTTAGTTCAACACGTTCTTTTGTACTTCTTTGTAATTGTGGGTTCCACACTTTTGGGGTTATCTGAAGCCCTACACATATTCCAGGTGGATACTGGTGGCCTCTCCCCTAATCCAACTGGCTTATTTTGCATGTTTCATGTAATCACATCTTGTTGTACTTCTAGGGCCATTTTGGAGCCCTAAACAATGTTTTTTTTGGCTCGCCACAGTCAAATTATAGACAAAGTCACAGTTTGACGGTGTAATGTGTATTTATCTGAAAGACCTTTCCAACAGGCCATCACGCGCCTAAAACGGAGGTCATATGCAAAAGTTACGACCCCGAGAAGTTGAGGTACCAACTTACCCATAGGGGCCCACATGAATTTTGGCATTTCACCTCCTAGGGTTAGGTTTTTGGATGTCTAGGGTTTTGGCATTCATGAGTAATATCAAAAAGGCCTCTGGAGCCTCATTGTAATCATTCTGCTCAGATGGATGCGCATAGCAACAACATCTCTTCTTAGAGATAACTACCACCATTCAAGCAAGTGTTTCAGTTTTGTAGTTTTACAGTTTCGGCCTATTTCATTTATTCAATAGAAGATATTGTTCACTGCATATCTGTGTTGTTCTTCATATATCTATGTTTATTGTATTCAATATGTTAATTAGTTCATTCCGCTCCTAAATCCGGATTAGTGGTATCAGAGCGGTCTGCTCTTCATTTATTTTTCTTCGTGCATGTCCTTGACAAGATCTGGGTACAAGAAGTTGGGACTCGAACCAATTGAGCCGTTGCAATATCGATCGCACCGAGCCCGACAACAACCCATGGGGGACGAAAACAAAGATGGAGCAGGAGATCCTATTAAAATTTTTCTCAAGGAATCCCTCGCATGATAAAGGAATGAAATGATGGACAACTTTGCGCAAATCCTTCGATGACTGCCCATAGGAGAAGCATCTTCATCAAGTGGCCATGCTACCCCCTTCAAGATACATGTAAATTTTGATATTCCATTATTTGAAGGACTGATAAATGCAAATGTTGTAGATAAATGGTTGAATCTGCTTGAAGAGTATTTTTCGGTCCACAATTTTTTCGATAGGGAAAATATTACTTTTGCACTCCTTAAGATTGTCCCCCATGTTAAGGATTGGTGGGATACTTACTCTGAACAAAGGGTCGTAGAGGAATCTACAATATTTGTGGTTTCCCCTACATGGGATTCCTTCCAGGATGCCATTAAAGAACAATACTACCTTTTTGGAAGCTACGAGGACCAGTACACCAGATGGACCACCCTACATCAAGAAAGGGACCAGACGGTACCAGATTTCACCAATATTTTCCATACCTTGTGCACCAAATTGGGTATCAAAGACTCTGAGAGACATATGGTGCTCAAATACCGCAGTTGTTTGAATAGATACATTCAAACATAAATGGAGTTTTTGGACATTGCCTCATTGGGTACGACTTATAGATATGCTGTCAAGATCGAGCAAAAATTTAAAAAGAAGAGGTGAGAGTTTGGATCTGCAAGCACCTCACAACCAAAGTAGGGAAAAGGTGGCCCCAACCCACACGGCAAGGGACATAGTAAATATGGCCACTCCCAGGACAACCAGTCCAAGTCACAACACAAGAATGGTAATGAAAAGATGAAGAAGGACACAGGAAAATGGTGTGAATACCATAAAATCCCTTGGCACAACACTGAAGAATGTTGCTCCAAGCAGTCACTTATGGCCAAGCTGAAGGCGTCTGAGTCCGAGGTCAATTCTGACTTTGAATCAAATCTAGAAGAAGGGAAGTTGATTATCGGTGTTGAATCCAGTGCCACTGTCGCTACCACCAAAGTCCAGCCAAGCGAACCAGAAGAACCAGAGGAAGGGGAACGCCTTTTTCACTCACAGATGTGGGTAAAGGGGGCTCCGCTTCATTATCTTATTTATAGCGGCAGTCAGAAGAACCTGATCTCAGTAGAGGTCGTTAAGCGATTGGACCTACCGACGACACCACAGGTGCAACCCTACACCGTCGGTTGGCTTTGCCAAGTAAGAGATCTTCGTGTCAGCCAAGAGTGTCGTCTTCCCTATGACATCAAACCTTTCAAAGATGAGGTATTGTATGATATTTCTCCCCTTGAAGTTTGTGATGTTCTTTTAGGACAACCATATTTGTGGAATCATAATGTTCTGTATGAGTCTAGACCCCATAATGTTATTATTACTTTGGGTAGACAATTGTACAAGATACCAGAGGTAGCACCACCTATTGCTATTTCTTTAATCTCTGCTAAGCAATGTAGTAAGGTCATTTCACATACTAGGAAGTTTGCCTTCTTTGTGATCTGTTCTCACAGTAAGAAAAAGGTCACCGACACATCCGTGTCCTCTACACAGAGCCTCTCTTTACAACATAAGCAAGTGGACGGGGTCGTGGAAGAGTACAGAGACATCTTCTCATTGGGTATGACTTATAGATACACTGTTAAGATCGAGCAAACATTTAAGCAGAAGACACGAGAGTTTGGATCTGCAAACTCCTCACAGCCGAAGCAGAGCAAAGGCGGCCCCAACCCACACAACAAGGGACCAAGCTGAGATAAACACTCTTAGGACAACCAGTCCAAGCCGCAACACAAGAAGGGAAATGAGAAGGTGAAGGACATGTGAAAATGGTGCGAGTACCATAAAATCCCTTGGCACAACACTAAAGAATGTGTTAGAATATAAAGGATTGTGTGCTCGTTTTACCACGACGATATCCTCGTCTCCCAACCACAGGCCGAAGCCTCCTTCCGAGCACCTTAACCTTGACCTGAGAATTCCTCCGGAAGCAAACCCTAGGCTAGATAGCCAAACAAAGAGCAACACATCTCTCCCCAAGGATAGCGCATCACAAAAAGCTGATCAGATAGTCCAAACCCTAGCCAAGAGATATCCAAGCCAAATACTGAAACTTGCTGCTGCTGTAGCTGCACCTGCAACCCTCCTCCAAACCTGCGCACCAGCTATACCTGCAATGCGCACCAACTGGGAAAACTACAGTCCTGAGATGTGACAAATGAGAAACTGACGCTTATTTATAGTAATCCTGCCAGTTTACTGGGGCCGACTTCTTCTTCTGGGTAGGTGTCTGTTCAGTATATTATTATTAATTCTGGTCGACTTCTTCTCTTGGAGGCTAATAGCCTAATATAAATTATATTCTTGAG
>CBVK0100535966.1:0-23573 GCA_900067695.1 Picea abies | reverse complement strand
GTTACAAACAGAATTGTTCAGTTGAATTATATTCCTTCCAAAGAGCAGATGGCTGATATATTTACTAAACCATTAGCAACGACCCCTTTTGGATATCTTCGACAAAAATTGGGGGTTATAATTACTTATGTCTAATCTATTCACCTGGTCAGGGGGAGTACTTATTGAATATCTGGTGTATTTCAAAGAAGCTTATAGTCGACAAGGGGAGTAGGTTTTGCAACAGATCAGGGGAAGAATGTTTCTTCTTTGACATTGATGTCAAAGGGGGAGAAAAGAGTTCAGGAAGAGAGTCAAGTCCGAATGCATGTGGGTGCTTGTGTTGCCATCAATGCCAAAGGGGGAGATTGTTGGCGAATATTTAATAGACAGCGAATGGAAAATATTTAACAGACAACAAATTCTTTTCATTGATGGAAAGTACAACAATGAAGATGACATGAGTACAGGAAGTTTGTAATCGATAGGCAAACAGAAGATAAGTTCAAGAAGATCGAAAGATCAAAAGATCGAAAGATCGAAGGCCCATAAAGTTTGAGAAGAATTTCTGATCAATGGATCTCATTCAAAATTCCTGAAAGAATGAGGGCCTTCAGATATAAATGTAGACAAGAAGAGTGCTAAAGAGGAGGATGAATCTCAGACATTAGATCCAAGCACAGGACCCAACCATTGTTGGATCAAGGAGAACCTGCATGCCTTTTAAAGTATAACAAGGAGAAGTGGGCATACAAAATTACGAAAGGAGGACCATCCATTTACGGGTAGGACACGTGGGGATAGATTGTAATTTTGCTGACTGGAGAGTCAAAGGAACAGGGTTCCCTAACCTCTCCAAATCGCGATCTGTGAAATCGCAATTTAATCTGAGCCGTCAGATCAAGGTTGAATCTGGACCGTTGATTCTAGTCCATGTCGGAGTTTCGGGGATCAAGAGTTGGAGATGTCAAAGATTATTAACAACAGGAATCCCAATATCACGATATGCGAAATCATGATTTAATCCGAGCCTTTAGATCAAGGTTGAATATGGACCTTTGATTCAAGTCCATGTTGGAGTTTCGGGGATCGAGTGTTGGAGATGTCAAAGATTATTAACAATAGGAATCCCGATGTCACGATATGCGAAATCACGATTTAATCTGAGCCGTCATATCAAGATGTGATCTGGACCATCGATCCAACTCCATTACGGAGTTTCATGGATTGAGACTTTGAAGTGACAAAAACAATGAACTTCAAGAATGTTGAAATTGCGATATGCGAAATCGCTATTCAATCTCAGTCCTTGAATCAAGATCAGATCTAAACCATTTTTCTAACTCCATATCGGAGTTTCACGAATCGCGACATGGAGAGGCAAAGAAAACAATACTTCAAGAATGTCAAAATCATGATATGCGAAATTGCGATTCAATCTCATTCGTTTAATCAAGATCAGATCTGAACCGTTGATCTAAATCGATATCGAAGTTTTGCGAATTGTGACATGGAGAGGCAAAGAAAACAATGCAACAAGAATGTCGAAATCACGATATGAAAAATTGCAATTCAATCGCAGCCGTCGAATCAAGATCAGATTTGGACCACGGAATCATATGACATGTGGTAAGCGATCGAAATTTCCCTGACTTGGGGTCAACAGAGCATAGTGTTGAAATTCACGAAATGAGAAATCGTGAAATCACTTTATGCATAAGCGCGTGGTCATAGCCATTGATCACATTGATGGAAGATGGAGGTAGAAGCTAGAGGTGCTAAGCTTGGCCACATAAATGTCAAAATGAATGTAAGATCTCATGAAGCCAATCCAATGGTGCAAGTGAATTTGAAAAAATATCAAAGGGTTACTGTTCTCTCTCATAGTTAACTCCTCAGTTACGAATCTATTAGAGAAACAGACTCATGATTGCCAATTAGTTAGCGCTTCAGTTGCTTGGGCAGTTGTCTTTATTTTTCCTAAGGGAATGCAAAGTGGAACCGTCGTAGAGGTGTGTATAAAAGAAGATGAGATAGACTGTGTGTGGTTGGTTGTTCTGTATGAAAAATGAATGAAACTGTAAGAAAAGTAATATCATAGAATGTGCAGTGTGAGATGGAGAATATGCAGAGTGTGAGATGAAACTTAGAGAAAAGTAATAGATGATGAAGAAAACTTGAATCAGAGCAAAATGACAACAAGTTGATACAGAGCAGACCTATTGAACAGATAGAGGAAGAGAAGAATTGCAGAACAATTAGAAGAAGACCAGATTTACAGAACAAAGAAAGAACGGTAATAAGTGATTTATCTATGTAGTTGACTGTTTATTTATTCATTCATATTCTAGGGAGGTTGGGAGGTGCTCAATAGGACCGTTGTCCTTAGAGGTTCAAGTGAGAGCTTGAACACAGGAAGTTGTAGCTTCCATCTGGTTGCATCCAGAGAAACGAGAGTGGCAGGGTGGTGCAAGGGAGAACAAGTATTCTCTGTTATACAGGTTGGAGCCTGTGTAACTGGAAGTTGGTGCTTCCATCCAGTTGGTGCTAGAAAATTAAGGGAGTTGGTGCTTCCTTCTAGTGGGTGCTATAGAAACTAGAGAGTTGGTTCTCTCAAACAAGTTGTAGCTTGTAAAACAGAGGTAGTAGCCTCACATTGAGTTGGTGCTCAATTATAGATGATGTACAGAACTTAAAAGACTGCCTATCATTTCGAATAAGAAGAGGTTTTCTCCTTTTATGGGTTTCCTCGTGAAAATATGTCTCTATGTATACCTTATGTGTGACTGATGCTCTTTACTTTTACTGTCCATATGTTGTATATTGTTGATGATCACTTGAAGAAAGATTAATAATAATTTAATAGACTTAAATTGTTTAATCTCAATTACAATTGATTCAACCCCCTCCTCTTAGTTGTTTTAGTAATTTCAACATAGTGCAGACTTGGTACTCCCCAAGGGCATACAATGGGACAAATCAGGTACGAAAGATAACCATAACCTTGTAACCAATATGTTTTTTTATATGTTTTTGTTTGTACAATGAGGGAGATAAACCATTTTGTTTTCATCATGCAGGTAGAGGTGTATCACGTCTGACAAAGATGTCGACATTGGGGTGTCGCGGAGATGCGCAGGCTGCAGTCGAGCATGAGGTTGTAATAGAAGGTATTTGAGAGGTGGAGAGGAACCTCCAGGGTTTGAATATGGGTGTCCCACCCCTGAGGAGGTGAGATATGCCTCTACACTTGAAACGACATACAATTGGGGTCTCTGAAGACCTCAACCATTTACTATGATGGGTGACATGAGAAGTAGTGTACTGTTTGGATCACAAAGTGATACAAGAGGATGATTAGAGTCCTAAGATATTGTGTAGTCCTTATGATGATATCGTGGGCATGAATTCCCAAGTTTTACCTCGTTATGTACTTTTGTATGATGTACTTAAAAAGTTTTTGTTATCACACATTTATATATATATATATATATATATATATACGAGTTTTGCAGCTACCTATGATGTATTTTGTGTTTTTATGTGATGTTTTTGTACATATGATTTATGTTTCAAAATGTTTTATCTATGCACAAGATATCAATCCAACATGTAATTATCTAACAAATCCAAAGTTGTGTTGAGATCTCTCGATATGTGTCTGTGTTGAAGAAATTCAAATGATATTTCAAGACGACAAACCCTTAGGTGGAGATGTAGTAAAATCGAGTTGTGAATTACGTACTCACGATTAAGTCGATGGACCCTGAGTTGAGAGTCTAGGTTGATAATCAATTGATTTATACCTAGAGAGGAGGTTTCAATTAAAATTTTGATGATGACATGATATTCTGCCACGTTATTGGTCGTAGATCCGAGGAAAATTCCTCCTGGACTTACTAACTCGCTAGAGTGGTAGATGACCCAAGCTGTAGAAGCGATGTTCTGGGTGTGTCGACTAAAACCATCCAAAAACCAAAAATAGATGGGAAAGGGTGATGTCATATGCGCATTTAATCACAAAGAAAAGTAAAAGCAACTGAGACAAAACTCGAGAATGTAAAAGAAAAGACACACCAATTCAAGAGTATATAGTATAGTAATGTACAAAGAACACATGCGAGATATTATATGCATAGTACTTCTTGAGGTAAATCCCATTTTGGGGCTCACCAAGAGATATTCTATCGCATTCTACTAAATCATAGGTGCCTCTGTGTAGAACACGTTTTATGATATAAGTCCCGTTCCACATGGGTTCTAACTTTCCTGCCCCCAATTTGTCACGATATTGATCATACACTAGGACTAAATCTCCTTCTATGAAAGAGAGAGGTTGGATAGATTTATCATATTTATTTTTCATGCGTTTTTTATATGTCTCGTTGATGAAAGCAGCATCGCGACAGGTTTCATCCAAATTGGTTAAATATAGGAATCGTTCCTCTTCAACAACAGTGCGAGGTAGGATTTCTATGGTAAGTTTCAATGAGGGGATCTCACATTCGATTGGTAACACCAATTCTATTCCATATTCCAACTAAAATGATGTGAATCTAGTTATAGTTTTCATAGAAGTTCAATAGGCCCAGAGTCCGGAGAAGAGCTACAAGTGCCAAGAGGTTTTGTTGGATCCCACCATGCATTGAAACATGGTCTTTAGGAATTTTTTGATGGCTTCAACTTGTCCATTCACCTGATAATAGTAGGGGGATGAGTTTTTCATGGAGAAAACCTAGCTTGGTGCACAATTCACCCATCATCTAGTTCTGGAAATGTGATCCATGATCAGTTACAATAGCTTGTGGGACACTAAATTGAGTGATGATGTGGTTAAACACAAATAGTGCTGCAATGCGGCCATCGTTAAGGAATGTAGGCATAGCATCATCCCATTTTGTGAAGTAATCAATGATGATGATGATATAACCATGCCCCCTAGATGAGGTAGGCTTACATTTAATAAAATCGATACCCCATTTCACAAAGGGTCCGACAATGACAACGGGATGCATCAAAGCAGGGTGGGTACATGCTTTCTTATGAAATATTTGATAGGGTGGGCATTTTTAACAACATCGATGCAATCTTTGAATATAGAAGGCTAAAAATGATCATCACGTAAGATTTTCTAGGTTGTGGCCATCCCAGAAAGATGATTGCCATAAGCTCCAAGGTGACAGTCATTTAAAACTTGTTCAGCTTCAGCATGGGTTAAGAAATGTCATAGGACAATATCAATGCCATGAAAGTACAATGTGTTTTAGATGATGAGGTAGCATTTTGAGTGGTGTTGAATGTGACATCATTCGTTAGTGAAATGCTCGGTTGAAAACATTGGGTTTCGAGATAGAGAAGAATATATATGTACCAAGGATCAGACATACTAATGAGGAACATGGATTCATCGGGAAGATAATCATTGGGCTCAGTATCTTCATTAGTATAGGGAAGATCGCAAATTAATTATGCAAAAAACGATGATTTCTTGGCTTTTGAATTGGCAAATTTGAGATCGAATTCTTGGATAATAACTATCCATTTGGAATATTTTCCCTCATGTACTTGGAAAGTCAAGATGTGGTACATGGGGTTTGATTCTATGATGAATATGGTAGTGAGTAACATAATGTAATAGTGAAATATCTGGATGACAATAACTACTGCCAGAGCCAACTTTTCAACATGCGAATATCAAATCTTGGAACTAGATAGACTCTTACTCAGATAGTAAATCACATGTTTGTCACCATCATTATCCTCTTGTACTAACACCATAGCAATAGTGGAAGTAGATAAACCAAATAAAGGATATAATATTTCACATAATCCAGTGGGTGCAAAACAAGTGTGTTCATTAAGGCATGCTTAAGGGAATCTAATGAGCATTGAGTAGTTTCATCCTAGATGAAAGGGGTATCTTTCTACAACAATCTCATAAATCCTTTAGTGATTTTGGCATAATTTCAAATGAAGCAGCAAAGAAATTTTACCTTCCCTTGCAAACTTTTCAATTGGGTTAGATTATTGGGAGAAGGTAAAGCTAGAATGTATTTGACTTTTAAGGGATCAATCCTAGTCCCGTATTTGGAGACCATGAATCTGAGGAGTCTCCTTGATTCAATCATGAAAATAAATTTATGGGGGTTTAAACAGATTTTGTAAAAACGACATCGAAGAAAGATGGCTCGTAGGTGACCAAAGTGGTCTCATCGATGAGACGAGTGAGCAGGAAATTCATCGAGTTAAGATTCAACAATATGTTTGATCTCGTGGAATGCATACGACATGGCTTGTTGAAAAGTAGCTCCACCATTTTTAAGGCTAAAAGGTAATTTTCAATAATAGAAAGTCCCCCAAGGGAAGATGAATGTTGTTTTATGTTGATCGACTCGTAGAATGTGAATCTGGTTATATCCAAAAAATCCATCCATAAAGGATAAAATGACGCTTTCGACACAATTATAGATAATTTGGTCGATAAAGGGTGTAGGGTAATTGTCCTTGGGACAAGCCTTATTAAGATCCCAATAATTGATGAAAACATGAATTGTCCCCTATTTCTTAGCAACTGAAATGATGTTGGAAACCCATTCGATCAGAGGGGTAGGATAAATAAAACCATACTTTAACATTTTTTTGACTTCTGCATTTATGGCTGTGGTTTTCTTAGGATGAACCAGGCGAAGTTTTTATCTTATAGGTTGAACTCCCGAGTAAGTCTTGATTTCATGCACAACAATTGGTGGATTGATCCATGACATTTCTTAGTAACTCAAAGTGAATACGTCACAAATTGTTTTGAACAAGGCGGTGTAAGTTTCAACCTCTTCAGTTGAACCATTTGCACCTAGTTGTATGTTTTCCACAATACCTTCTTTGATTGATATGTCGACAGTAATCATATAAGAGATGTTTCCCTAATTCCCCTCATAGATGGTATCTTGAGTGGGCATTGGAGATTGGGGAAAATCGACGATATCACTAGGAAATATAGAGGATATATTTTTCTCAATGTCATCCAAACTCGGAAGAAAGGATGAAAGATGGTGGTTGTCATCCCATGGTGCCTCCTTGATACTAAGAAATTCCATAATAGATTTGTCGGATGGAAAAATATGTAGGATGTAATCAAAAGTAGAGGACATGGACTCTAGCTAGGATGGTAATGAGTAAGTTGTAGACACCAACAGATGTTGGTCATCCGGTGAAGGAGAGGCAGATTGGATGATATTGTATTCAGCCTCAGCAGGACTAAGTGGCATGGTGTCACCTAGTGCATCGAATTCTAAAGGACTAGGCACAATCCATGGATCAAATGATTGTATATTTTAACCTTATACAATATTTATTGCAAACAATGTTTTAGTAAAAGAACATAAAATATACAATGGCAAATACAAACATTACAAAAAGATTTTTCCCCTAGAAACCCAAACCAACGAAACCAGAATATTCTATATTCATTCATAGTGATACATTGTTTACAATACAATATACATATAGGATCCAACGACATCCAAAACCCTAACCTAATGAATTGGATTAGTCAATAACCCTAATTCCTTAACCGGAAATAGAAAACCATCGGCAAAGAAACCATGTGCCAAAAAAACACCTAAATATGTGACATGTTTCTTTCTTTGTTATACAGTTCTTCAGGTGATCCATCTTTCCTTGCCAAGGTTTTCTTGCACAAGAAGAATTAATATCCATCATGTGCATGATCCCAATCAATAGTTTACAAGAACTATCAAGGTATCCTCTTCCTTGCGTTCAGTCACCCTCCAGGCCCAGGCTCAAGCATCCCCTTCTCTGCTATACAGTTCCTCAGGTGATCCATATTGCCTTGCTAAGGTTTTCTCGCACAGGAAGAATTCCAAAGACTTTATCGAGACTTATAGTCGAGGCATCCCTAAGACTTTCTCTGTTGAGGCATCCATCCGGCTTGTGTTACCTCAACACAACATATTCTAGGTGAATATGGCTTACTACAAGGTTCTCATGGCTCAACAGTAGCCATTTTTCATGCTTTTACATCTTGACAGTCTTCATCTATCCTTTCTGGATAGATATTTTATTCTCACCCATATCACAGGCATACATAAATTCATGAGACATCATCATAAATTTTAAATTCAAATTTTTCTTGTAAATCTGTCACCCACATATTTCCAAATTTCACATTTTGTTTTCATATTTGTTCCGCACATGAACCATATTCATAATTATGGGACTTTACTTCCCATGGAGGTTTGGCTCAGTAGGAAATTGGTCTTCCTTATGGGCTTACAATGCTGCCATATCCAAGACCCCTTTGCTTTCTGCACTTTCAACTTCAATCAACCAAACAAATTATTAGTTTCCCGTGCACATATATTTTCATTGTACCTTTATAACGTCATCACAAACAATTCTTAAATTGTGCATGCTAACTGTCAAATCACTTTTATCTATTTGATGATACAAGAAAAAGAAAATCTCATTCCTTACACATACATTAGTTCAGTATATCAACTTTTCAAAATGAAATTCAGATGCCAATTGATTTTAATGAATGTTCCAACATTCATGGCCACATTCATACCCAATGCACCCTTGCATCGATTCAGGTTAGGCACTCTTGCCAAGGTGTCTTTGAATTCAACCAACTTATTACCATATGGACTTTTCATCCATATTTATTATTTTAGAAGAACCATATTTTATTCTCTAAATTGATCACAACCCTAATATCGTCATTCATGAAACTCCAGGTTTCACATGAATTCCCTTAAGAATTCCTTTGACATCCATATGATGTACGAAAAATTTTCGGAAGGTCCTCCTTCCTCAATGGAAGGTTCATTGTCTTCCTTTCATGAAAACATGCACTTCCTCGAAACAATTCCATGCAATGTGCTAGCTATGAGCACATTTATTCCCATAGAACCAGTCCTCGTGACCATAGTCTAAGGTAGAGTGTTAAACTCTATCTTCCTTGATTGGCCTGGAGGAACTCCATTTTCTCTCCATGAGATCGAGTGTTGTGACCTCAGCTTTATTATTTTCAGGTGCTATCCCTTCAGTTCCCATGTCTAGGTGCTATGATCCTGGCTAAACCCCTTGTCTGCAAATCAATAGTGTATATCTGCTTTTCCCCAGATCCAATGACTTCAAGGGATTGTGGAACCTCAACTAGATCGCGATTTAATTCTCCTTCCAACCTCTGCAATGAATACGGGTTGTCCGATCTATGATTGTATCCCAAACTTAAAAAAATGCTACATTGAATTTACAGTACCGGTACAGGTCTCGATGTTAACCTGTGTGCATATGTAATCTCCACAATGATTGTAGGTTGTCGATCATAGCCCTCAATTGATTTAACCACATGATTTCCAGATAATAATAATGCCAACACAGAAGTGTTTGACCGAGAATTTAGATTGAGAATAGAGCTTCGATGTGATAAATTCAACCATAGAACCCAATCACAATATGATTTTTACACGACATTAATGTGTGGGTTCCTTGCAGGTTCACCCACCAATCAATCACAGATCGATGGTTCCCAACGATTGTGGAATCAAAATATGCTCGCTCTTTATTAGAGAGTTCAATCTCCACAATATGAAAAGTGCTCTCCCAACTCTTTTAATCATGGTTGTTGATTCTTCGCCCCAATGAGATCAATGATGCTAGTTGATAGTAGGTCGTGCACTAGCATGTCCATTAATTACACCTTCGTTCTCTGCAATGATCCCTGATCGTCGATCTAATCGAATGACTAGTGTTTGATATGTTAGCTCCAATGGATAGTGAAGTCGATTTGATGATTGTGATTGGTCTTCCCTCCAATGAGCGGCTCGCATTCATCTCCTCTGTCAAGTTCTTGAATATCCTCATTCGATCAAGGTTTTCTTCTTGAATCATACTCTACTTGGGTATCTGAGGCATACATCTGCCTTTTCTTGACATGGCTTCAAACAAGCCTATTCAATCAAACGCACTCATTTATTCATTCATTAGTCTTCTATTCACTACATGATGCTTTCAAAATGTAATCCAGGATTCTTATATATATATATATATATAATCTTGTAGCTCACTGCTTAGTTCTCAACAGTTATTAAGGTTGTGACTCTGTCCTCCTGACAGAGTTTTCACACAGTTCTTCCACAAGGAACTCCCTCAGCATGCAACTTCCTTATTGCATGTCCATCACTATCTGTGATGGCCTCAACCTTAAGTTAGCTTTAGCTATTTACCAAATATTCCCTAAGGAATATAAACATGCATCTTTTTCATGCACCCAAATTATGTATCCATACATATTCTGGTTTTGTTAACTTACATCCATGATGTACTTAACCATATGCATAATCAAAACTCTGTGTATAGTTGTCATGGGTATATTTCATAGCCTACATATATCTCTATTCTAAAATTAGTCAACTCATGACTGTTCTAACTCATTCTTATGTGATCCTCAAGGCATAATCATTTGCCTCTTATCCTGACAACAAACCATCCTTGCTCATTTACTCTTTCATTTATTTATACTCATCTTTCCTGAGGGAATGAGGTGCATTCTCCTTAAGATATCATTCAAAATAGAACTTTCATGACTCTTCAAAAATGGATTCATCCATGCATCCATAGTATTCACTTAATATTGGCAAGTGAAATTCTTGCCTTACATATCACTCATCAAGGAATCCATATTATGCCTTTAGTATACATATATCCTTACATCATACATGTGCATCACTTTCATATTTATATCATTCATACCCAATCTGGTATTACAATCAAGCTTCATATCAAGAAGCTTCACAAATACATTAAATACATGTACTCAAGCATAAACACACAAAAACCTAACCAAACATTCATCATGCAAGCTCATTGCTTGCACCCTTTCCATGTCATGCATGTACATGGGCATCTCATACATCCAGATCCTCCTCCAAGGATATTGCCATCCTTATGACAAGCCTCATAGGGATACTCAACATTGATTTTCCCTCTCAGTTGAGAGCTTGCAGTCATTCACACGACATCCACATGGAATTTGAATCATACATAGTCATAACTAGGTTCCCTTTTCATACGATAACAACTAGCAGGAAAACACTCTTGCCTCAACCTCCATGGGGCATTACCCAACTCATAAATACAATTTGGGCAATTATAACCATGCCCAAGGTAACAAAATCAACCAAACTAGCTTCCAACTATATCTATATGGATACCATCCACCACTAGATGTCAATCTAACCATCAAGCTTCTAGGAGTGCCCCAACACTTCCTTTAACACATACAGGATCGAAATTTAGTCAACCATTTTATCTTAATTTTAACAATTTAATGTATATTACCATTTGAAATATTCGCTTAAGTCCCAAATGCAATTTCAAATTATGTTACTTACTAAGTATCCTAGTTTAGAAATCCAGAGTACCTTTAGGTCAAGATCAGTCTTGGCTATTACACCTGGAATTTCTCATTCTGTTCAACACAACTAGGGATGGAGGCCACTCTCCTCCTCCCACAAGAACTCTAGCAGATTAGTTTCCTATACACAAAGAAAAGGAGGTTGTGGTGATTTCTCACTCAATCACTACATATTTCTACAACTCCATTTATCAACTTGATTAGAAAAACCATGTCCAACAATTCATATACCCAGAAAAAAAATCATTTCTCTATCCACTTTGAAACCCGAGAGCTTTGCATGATCTCCCTTTTCAAGGAATGGTCACCAGACTCATTCCTCTTATCGTGAGGAGTTATACACCTATACTAGGTTTAACCCTTCATTAAAGCAGTAATCATTACTGCTACGGATCCTCTCCATTCGTTCACATTGCTATTTTAGTTTAAATATGAGTGTTCTTCAGCATAATCCCATTCTTGTAGGACCAACTATCATTTCCCAAGAAATTCTATGCTTCCTTTGTCACGAACTAGCATGATTCAATATCGTTGGGTAAAATCCCAATTGTATTTGAAATATGCATTCTTCTACTCAAGGAACTTTTGCAGATGATTTAGGTTTGGCAGTAACATTCTCCATAGGCTCATCTTAGCCTTGGTTACAGAATCTTATGATTGTACAACAACACGTACAATTTCATAGTGAAGTAAACTTTTTTATTTGGGAATATTAGCAACATACAGTGCCAATTTCCAAAATATCTATCAACAGTAAAGGATTTCATTCCTCCCTTTAGTAGGGGTTTTCTACGCCTCTTAGGAATGTGGTAAGATAGGGTGTTACCCCTTAAATTCCTCCAGAAATATTTTCATATGACTCATGCATGAGCCCAAGCAGGCCAAGTGTTGTAACTTGGATTTGATACCAATTTGTAACACACCCACGGTGGGGACTCAAATTTTCCCTCTTATTAGAATAATTAAAACCCCCATTCGAGGTCTCTATCCCATTCTTCTCTTCTAGAGATTTCCAGCCATGATCTCCATGCTCCAAAATGAGCTCATAGCTAAAAGATATCCTCTCCTAAGTTCTTTGGGTCCTTTCATTCCCCTATACTTGCATATGACCATAGGCTATGACCAGATGCCAAGACAACATGCACCAAGATGACCACCATGCAAATCCTTCAGAGTGGCAAACCTCCGAAGTTCACGATCTAAGGCCATGTGTCCTTAGGGATTTCAATGAACCTGATTTACTTCGGGATTTCAACATTTGGGAGTTTCAAACGTTCGTACACCTTTTTCCTCTGAAGTACTTTGTACCCAGAGTTATAGATCAAGTGCCATGTGTCACTCTCATTCGATGGTGGGGATCCACTTCAGGCATCCCTCTACTCCACGTTTCTTTCTCTCTGCTTTTGAAGTACGTGATCTACTGGCACATGTCTCTTGTAAATAGATGAATATAAATTACTTATTCTCTTTGGGCTTCGAGAGTTTCAACCTCTCCCCACTCCCTTTATCCCAGATTGATTTCACTCGAAGTCAACGATCTGTTGACATGTGTCTCTCTCAAATCGACAGTCACAATTTACTTCGGGAGTTCTCAACTCGCATGACCCCACTTTCCTCTAAAGTGGCTATCTTCCAAAATGGAATATCTATTGAAACCTATCCTCAGCTTATGGATGAATCAGATGAACTCTAACTCTCCGGCCTTTGAGAGTTCTTGTTCAACACATCCCCTTTTCTCCTGGAGTGACTTTCCTCCAAAGTGCAGAATCTAACGACACTTGTCCCTTTGGCTTGGATGACTCTGATATGCTTCGAATATTTGACTCGTAAATTTTTTTCAAGGGTCCTTTGGATCCCAGTGTGTGCCACTCCAAGAGGGACACCTGGAGACCCCATCACTCGACACATGGGCTCCCATAGGATCTCGACATTGATACTCACATCCCCATGATAGAATGGTTGCGAGGGATCTTGAAGGATCCTTAGATCCACTGTCCACATCAACTTTGGGACTTCGAGACTTTAGGGTTTTTGGTGCTACCAAACCTCTATCCTCTCAAAGTGCTCAATGCCAGACTCACTATATCGTATATCTGATGGTCGGGATAGTTCCCAGGTATCCTCAAATCTATGGCCTAGATTAAGTTCAAGACTTTGGGGGTTTCACCTCCTGTGCAATGAATATGCTCGATTCGCTGAACCCATGAATTCCTAAGGGTTCTAAGGGTTAACACCCGCATTCTTTTTCCAGATCCAATGGTCATGAAGAACTTCAGCTTCTCCTGAACTAATCTCATCCATTCATCTTCCAAACAAAAGGATCTCTCCTTTCAGGACTTAAATCTCGCTATCCTACTTGATCTTTGTCAGCTTCTTAAGTACTTAGGTATTTTGCGCTAATTATCCTAAAATTTACACTTAGATAAATCCTTCGCGCACCTCTTGCGCTCATTTATCAACTCTAGAACTAAAGGAGGATTTTCGATCTTTGCCGCCTCGTAGAGGCTCTGTGCTCACATGCACTACCTCTCCTTAGCTTGACCGACCCCTTTCTTCAGAATGACTGGGAGTGTAGGCATGTTGTTGGCCCTTAGTTATGGAAGAAAGTGAAGATTAAGGAAGAAAGGAAAAGTATGAACTGTGCGGGAAGGCACATAAGCCGAGGAGGGGCCAAAGTGGTTAAAGAAGCTGGAAAGAAGGAATGAAGTAAGGAAAAGCAAGCCATTGAAAGAGAAGGTCAAGGAAGATAAAGCAACAAAGAATATGGATCGTGGATAGCTTATCAAGTGGAAAAATACACCAACGGATGCTTTGGAGCACTTCATGGAGAAGAAGGAAGGATAGGCTGGCGAAGCCCTGAAAATGCGGGTCAAGTGGACCTAGGGTTTTGACACCTAGACTTTGGTCTAAGGTTGTCTAAGAGTCATGTAATGTATAAATAAATGTCTAGAAGAGTTGAGAGGGTTGTTTTTATTCTTGTTACTATTATTGTGGTTGAGTGCTATATTGAGAGAGAGTATCTTGTTATAAGAGCATTCTGTATTCTGGATCTTCAGCTAACTACACAGATAGAACTATATGTTTCCACCTAATATATCAATAAACACAGTTCTGTGGATGTAGCCCTAGGGAGAGGGTGAACCACTTAAATCTTTTTTTTCTTTGTGGTTGATGTGTGTATTTTCTATATGTTATATTGTTATTGCATTGTTGTGTTAAAGATAAGTGATATAACTTCATGAAGCTAAGTGTAAGACTGTTAAGGAGTCTCTGTGTTATATTGTGTTGTTGTTTTGGATTCACTTTGCGTTTCCTCTGGTTGTAAACACCTGTTTCCTGCAACCTCCCTATTACTACTTCGGGTGAGCCTTCATTTGCTTCGCATGTGTTGCTGAAAGGGCCAGTAGTTAGGGCTTGTTGGTGCATTGTTAGAGTCGAACCCGGGGTCTGCACTGTGCCAACAAATGGTTACATTGTCGAGATCAGAATCTTCTTGAGGGAATGTCAAGGTGGTTTCCATCGAAGACAAATATTCATAAGTGGACAAAAGAACAAGAAAGGGACTTCGCCAAAGCTTAGAACAAGAACCCTAGCATTAGTACAGAAGACTGGTTGGGAAGGTACATCTTTACCAACATACACGAGATTTTCTTTGGAGGAATTCATAAGGAATTATATGAGTGGTTAGCTAGATTAGCATAAACCTAGTTTGAGATCAGATCAAGACCACCTGTGGTTTGTACAACAGAGCTGATCAAGAAAGTCAAGAGACTCGACAACACTGTGTCTAGAGTAGTAGATCTCTATTTTGATAGCACTATTGGAGGGTACATTACTGAGTTTTCTATTGACAGAGTAGAATCATATAGTCAAGGAGAGAGGTATTTCTTTAAGGGACCTAGAGGAAATTTTCTACACTTTTTGAAGCTAAAGATTAAGATGCTATTGCATGAGAAGAATATCCTAAAGATATAGTAATTAGTGGATTTTAAAGCTAATGTTCCAAAATTTAGACAACGACAGTGATGCAGAGACTGGACACATGCACAGTGGGAGACCTTTTAGAAAGGTTCCTCTCACAAACCTATTTAAGTAGAGTTACAAACCATTGAATCAAGACAAACATTTCTATAGTGAAGAGGAGGCAGGGAGGTCAGACGAAGAGTATTCAAAGTTCGCAAGAAGAGAAGAAGTAGATATGAGGAACTTCGTCGGGAAGAACCAGAAACTTTAGGAACTATGCCTACTATCGAAGTAAGTACTATTACTCCTCCTTTTTTTTTAGAGGCATTAAGTAACCAGAGTAACTAGAGTAGTCAGAGAAATCATAGTACTATTACGAGCAGTTTAGTACATACTCAATAAAGAAACCAAGGAATATCTATGGCAGATGAAATGAGGTTACCCATCTTTAGAGGATATGGATCTGAAGATCCTAACCAACACTGGTTCTTATGTGAAGCGGTATGGAGCATCAAGCAAGTCATCGACGAAGCTATCAAGAGAGCTCAGTTTAGTACTACCTTGACGGATCGTGCACTAAGTTGGTATATGAAGTTTGCTTCAGGACCTAGACAACCTAAGGCACTGAATGACATCAAGACTGCGTTGAGTGAGAAGTTCAAGAAACCTAAGTTGGAGTCATAGTGTATTACATAGTTGAAAGAAATCAATAAGAAGGTGACTGAACCTGTTTGGGAATTTGATCAATGGTTTAAGACCCTAACATGCCATTTAAGTTTGTAGATTCCAGATGAGAAACATAAGGAATGGTTCATCTCTGCCCTCCTACCACACATCATAGTTCCTCTGAAGCAAAAGAAGGTTGCTTCCCAGGCTGAATCTCTAGAGATTGCCATGAAACTAGAAGCAACCCCTGTAGGAGAATCCAGTCTAGGTATGAGCCAGATTTTAAATCAATTAACTAGTTTATCCTTACAGGTGGAAAATATGAAGAAAGATAAAGGAAAATATAAAAGAGAAGATATCTTGTGTATCAGATGTAAATCAGAGGGCCGTGAAAAAGAGCATTGTCCCCTATTTAATGAATACTTGGCCTCTGGAGCACCTAATCCTTTGAAGCAAGCTACTGTACCCTGGTGCGAGGTATGTAGAACTAGACATCGTACTGGTGAATGTTATTATATGAAAAAATATGTCTAGACACCTACCAATATTTATTGTACATTCTGCAAATCAGTGGGACATGATAAGAAGGACTGTAGGGCTTACGACCTCATGCATGAAAGATCAAGGGATACATATAGAATTTAAGAAGAATTACAGTAGGAAGGAAATGCTACACATTTCAACTCCCCAGGAAGAGGAAAATTCAACCCTCATGGTGGATTTAGAGGAAGAGGATGAGTAAGAGGCATGGGTCGAGGTCAAGGTCAGATTATTTGTTATAATTGTGCCCAACCAGGTCATTTGGCAAGGGATTGTTAGAACCCTTATACTACTTGCAACTACTGTAACTTGTTCGATCATGTTATCAAAGAATGTCCATTATTGTTATCCAAAATCTAGGAGAGACGAGGAGGAAACCAACAAGTCCAATTAATATTAACATAAACTTGTGGTGAGGAGCCCAGAGTCATTGTTATTACTCAGAGGCGTTGTTACAGGAGAATATAGGGTGACTCCAGGAAATACTACAGAGGGATCAGGTATCAGAAGAGATGCAGAGAAGGCACAATTGTTTGATCCAAGGAGGGAGAGGCATACTTTTGAGGAAGAGAGGAAATAATTTGTAGGAGAACATGCTTCTTCATCTAATTCACAACCAGAAGTAAAGGAATGTGAAAGTCCACCAGCATTTGATTAGTCTTCCCTTGCTAGACAAGGAAAAGAGGTAAGAAATCTCATGGACTTCCTATATACTTGTATCAATTTGATTAAATATGAGAGAGTTGTGCAGGAGCTACAACACCTAGTAAGATATTATGAAACTGGGAGAATAGATCCTCTGTCGAGTAGAGTTGTGAATCAAGTATCTACGAAAGGGAGGACAAACAAGGAACTACACCTTAGTGCACAGATTGGAGACTATGATGTGGAATATGTGTTCCATGACTTGGGATCAGAAGTAAATGTTTTGATGAAGTAGACTTGGGAACTGATGGGAAAAACTAGATTGATTTACTCTCCTATCAGGCTTAGGATGGATAATCAACAGGCAATGAGCTCCTTTGGAAGACTAGAGCATGTCCTTGTAGACATCGAAAGGGTAAGGAAATTTGCAGACTTCGAAGTGATTGAGATTGTTGATGATAGTTGTCCCTATCCCGCGCTGTTAGGAATTGATTGGGATTTCAACAATTAAACTATTGTTGACTTAAAGAAGAGAAGAATGACATTCAAAGGTAATGGCCTTAAGGTCATTGCACCTCTAGACCCAGATGAAGGTCGTAGATACATGAAGCCCATAAGAGAAGAAGACCACACATATGAGCTAGAGAACATCTATAAATTGACAGAAAGACAACAAGATTACATTAATCCTACAGTAGATGGAAATATCAGCTAGCGAAGTGAAAGTGCATTCTCATCAGACTCAGAAGAAGCATTTGAAAATTGGAAGAACTGAATGTATGAAGTCTCTACATAGAAGTGTGCCAGATTGACCAGGGAAGTTCACTCGATTGGCACAAAAGTAAGTAATCTTCCTACATTCGATGGTTTGAATCATTTAGAGACATTTCTAACTGAATTTGAGAGAATTGTACCAACACAACAGAGGATGTTAGCACTGGATGATGCCCTGAAAAGAGCACCAACCAGATGGTGGGGGACACACAAGAAGAACATCACAGAGTGGATACAATGTTGCACCTTATTGACAGTGCACTTTTCAGACCAAGCTGAAGGATGTGAAGTTCGATACATGGGTCAGACTTGTCCTAAGGACCATGTATGAAGTTATGAGGAAGCCTGGTGCAACATCCCTAAAGAATAGTGGGTACATAAGTCAATTAGCACCTTAGATACTACACCTATCAACCGGTACCTTGAAGCATAATTGCGCCTAACCACCACAGATTGGTATGATATGACCCATAACTTTATAGCTACATTCCTCTTTGAAATTCAGTACCCTATAATATATTAGGATTTAGAAATTGTAAGACAAAAGGTCTTTGAGGAGGTATCTAACCTTCCTCTCGAACAAGAAGAAGATGAATGGATTGCGCCACTTCAACGGTTACAGGGTTGTTACAATATTAATGTTGATGAAGATGATGACCCTAGGAATGTGAACATCTCAAAAACTGAAGGAAAAAGAGACATAGAAGGGCCAGGAATTGAATTACCTTTTATAGGGAAGCCTATTAAACTTAATAAAGTTAACATTGGAATAGAGCAAGAAACTAAGATGGAAAACATTGGAGACTATTGGGATGATGCTATTATTAGCATGATCACATAAATATTGCATGAATATCAAGACTTGTTTCCATCCAAGTTCACAGACATGAAGGGAATTAAAGGGCCCATGGGAAAAATGAAGATCTCTTTGAGAGAAGATGCAAGACCTATCAAGCAGAGACCCTACAGACTAAATCCCAAATACAAGCATAAATTTAAGATTGAATTGGATAGAATGTTGGAAGCAAGAATCATAGAACCTGTTGAAGAATCTAAATGGATCGGGCCTATGGTGATCTAGGATAAGAATTCGGGAGAAATCAGAATCTATGTAGATCTAAGGAAGTTGAACGATGCATGTCTACATGATTCATTTCCTACACCTTTTACTAATGAGGTTCTAGATAATGTAGGAAGACAGGGTGTCTATTCATTCACAGATGGATTTTCAGGTTATCACCAGATCAGAATTGCTAAGGAAGATCGACATAAGACCACATTTGTAACAGAATGGGGTTCTTTTCAATACAATATGATGCCTTTTGGCTTGACAAATGCACCAACCATTTTTTCTGGGGTGGTGGTCGAAGCATTTAAGGACTTTTTACACAAGTTCTTGGAAGCATATTTTGATGATTGGACTATCTTTAGCCTACTGAAAAATCATATTAAATGTTTGAGATTGATGTTAGATAAGTGCAGGCAATGTAAGATTGCCCTGAATCTAAAAAAAATGTATTTTATTTTCACCCTTTGGAGTGCTTCTAGGGCACATTGTGTGTAAGTAGGGGTTGTTGGTGGATCCTTCCAAGGTTTCTATCATTGTTGATCTACCTCCTCCCACTTAGGTTAGACAGTTGTGCACTGCACTGGGGCACACTAGATACTATAGGAAGTTTATTAAGGGTTATGCATAGATAACAACACCCATGGAGAAGATATTAAAAAAGGACAGTAAGTTCCAATGGACAGAAGAATGTGTTATAACCCTAAATTTCACCACACATGCTTACCTGGCATCAAGCCAACTCATATCCCTTCTTTTCCAAAACTCTACTGAACAACTCTTTGAAAATCCTCTTGTGTAAAGGCCCACGCGGCCTAACCCATTACTGCACACGTGTACACGCTGGCTGACCCAAAACAACCTGCATGGATCGACAAAAGCATGAAAAAAGGAAAGTTGTCGATGAAACAAAAAGCTATGGGTGAGTTAACTGAAACTCCCAGCCATGCATGGCCGAGGGTTCATCCAGAAACCTAGCTCCTTCTAGCCTATAAAAGAAGGGGTAGGGGTACCATTTGGAGGAGGAAAAATATAGCAAAGAAACTTTTCCCATTTACGTATTCCATTGTCCCAACCCTTTAGCCTTTCCTAATGCCAAAGAGATTTAAAGCAAAGAAGTTGAAGGACAGAAGAAGAGGAGCCCAGGATCAGGTTCAAGGAGCGGTGGCCGATCTCAACTTTTGTAAATTTGAATCATTTTAAGTAATAAAGAGAATGATTTTCCCATCCCAATTCATGAACTTTTTATGATTTGATTAGTTTATGTTTGATTTCTAATTCATGAGTATATAAGTAGTATGCATGCATAATTGTTGCTCATATTGAATGCAGGTCAGCTTTGGAAGGAGTATTGTGAACAAGTAATCAAGCACAACGAAGGATCTACATCAAACGTCGGTAACAAGGTAGGTGGATATTTCCATGCATTTACTAAGAAAAGGGGATTTAAATCTAGTGATGTAGGTAGAAAGTAATTTATATTCGGTCATATCTACATGCAAAGTCTGAACTCTATTTGCTAGTCCGCAGGGTGTTTTTCCCCAACAACAAAATTGGTGACCATACTGGGGAGAATCTCTAGGGTTCCTAGAATTTTATTTAGTTTTTGGGTAGTTTAAAGACTAGTTTTTCTTGCCTGTCTGTTCTTTTCATTTCTGTAAAGTCTGAGCTAGCAGGGAGTCTATTTTTCCATACCATCTTTCCCTAACTATTGCCTGACTATGTTTTTTGAGACCCATAGAGGTACACGCACCTGCATGCGTGTACCCACACCCTATCCTCTTGCAGACTGCATGTGAATGCTAGTTGTAAAGGTAGAAATAGCGTGTAGGAGTTCAGAGAACCTCAGAGGCAGTCCTCCTCTTCCCTGTGAGAATCACATATTCTCAGGGGGTTTTATGGAATTTTGTCTGAGTCTTGTTTGCTAACAGTCCTATCTCAAATTGTTTTTGCCTTATTTTTTCCTTGCATTATTTGTTTTTCTGTTAGAAAGGGTATCCAAGCCTTCAAGGGATCCTGGTTGTCAATACCAGAGGTCTCTTCCCGGTTTTGGTCTGTCTATTTTATTTTTTTTCTTAGATTTTAGATATACACACGGCCTGTACAAGGTCAACCCACGTGTACAAGCCCTCTATTGTTGTTCAGTGCACGTTTTCATGCTTGCTGCTTGAGTGACAGTCGTGTGCTTGTATAGGCTATTTTTTGTTAGAGGTGAGGCAGTCATCCTCTCCTTTGATAGGAAGTACTCCTCTCAAGTGTTTGAATCTCTGTTTGAACAGTTAGTAGCTTAGGATTATTTTTACCCTTAGCCTACTTTTTCTCATTTAAAACGTTGTCAGAAAAACTAATTTTTATTTTTTTTTACGGTTTTTAGGAAAGCATGAGAGTCATTGTTTTTACAATTGCTATTGTGTTCATTTTTAATCTAATTCTTTGCGTTCTTCGCTTTAAGCCAGAATTTTTTTTCTTCGTTTTTTGCTTGTCGGTATTTTCCCTTTCTTGCTTTATTAACACTATAATAAAAAAAAATATATCTTTTCATTTGTCTTCTTTGGTTGAAGAGTGTGTTTCTGCATCATTAGCTAGGGAAAAGTCTTTTATTTCATAAGTTTTTGCAGTTCACTTAGATCATAAGTAGCTCATAGTCGAGTGAAATTCCTTTGAGTTTTCTGTCCAAAATCTTAGAAAAGTTAAAAACAATTTTTTTTTTTGAAAAGTTGTTGAAATTTTGCATTTGGTAAAAGTTTTGTTTCCAACTTTTTTATTCATTTTTTTCTTTCGTCTTTTACACACCATCAGTTTCACCCTCATACCCCTTGATGTAAGACAAATCCATAAAAGTAACACTAATTTTAAAATCTACTAGACTTTTATGTTTGTAGGGTTCACAAACTAGTTTAGGACTAGGGCCTTGGATTAGGTTGGAGAGGAAACTCTTCAAGGCCATTTAAAATCAAACATTAGAGTCTGAGATAGGGAGTGTCTAAGTCTAGTTTCATGGAATTTATCCGGGAACCCCCTCTAACACAGGGGATAAATATGAGGTTGCGTGCAGAAAGGTAGCGGAGATAACCCCTCCAAAGCCAGACCAATCATAGTGGAGAACACATATAGAGGGCTTGTTTTGGGATTCCATCATTTTTATTTTCCACGGGGCTTCATGGGTCTCGAATCCATTCAAGTTCCTCAGTTGTCTTCCAGACCATTTTCTCTTGACACCCTTGACAAGTTTCGGGCTCGATACCCTGCTCATTGTGGTCTACCCGACTTTCGACTGTACCCGCCTAGTGACTGTTTGCATGCTGGCAACCTAGTTGCCAATCTTTGTTAGGGACATACACAGGTGATTGCGGGGGTATACCACGGTACCTAGGATAGACATCGGGCCATGATTTGCAAAGTATACCCGAAGGGTGCTTACGTGTTTCAGTTTCACTTGCACTAGTAAGTTGCTCTAGTGTTGGCTGTTGTAACTGTTCTTCCAAGTAATTTAGTGTTTGCTTGTCTTATCTTCTAAGGACTTTTTTATTTGTGTGTGTTAATTTTGAGTGTTTAGACTACCTTAGAGTGTCTTGGATATTCTCACATAGTGGAGGATCCTGATCTCTGTCGGTCATGAAGGCTTCTTGGCCTGCCGCCGGTTACACTGGAGCCACCCCCGCCCCCATTAAGGTGGAAGCTAGACCAACAAGGGTCTTTTGAAGTGACCGAGTTACAAACCATTGTGCCTGAACAACCTCCGGAGGAATCAACCATTTTGAACCTTGAAGCAACCACTCTTGGCTTGGTTGAAACCTCAACCATATATATCTTGGCACCTTTTATTGTACCAATTCAATTTCATGAGTACTAGACAGTGCCTCACACAACAATGGAAACAAATGTTGTTACTTCTTTTGGGAATTCTTCAATTCCCACCATGGTTGTCACCACAGGAGAATCATCTCCTAACCTACCATCATCGGTCTGAGCCACCATGGTCTCGATTGCCACTACTTCGCACAGTGGTCCGAACCCGTCTTTGGTGGTGGCCACAACCCTTTTTACACCTAGTGCGACAGGCCCTCCGTTCTCATATGGTATGCCTAGTTTGGGTACAAGTCATGTACTGTCCTACTCCACTTTATAGACTTTGGGTTTGGGGGCAGGGAGCTCTAGTGCTCCTCTGCAAGGTCACTTGGGGGGCACTCATGTCCCTTTTAACGCTTTTCCTTATGTAGGAGGTCATATCCCTCCTTCGTCCACTTCACTCGGTGGTTCGCATCAACAATCCGTCGGGAAACCTACACACAATAGTTTATTTGGAGCGGGGAGTCAAGGACCACCTTCACATAGTATGCTAGTAGGTTCGACACCATTTTCTTAAAACAAAACATTTGGTAACAACACATTCTTTTCAGCCGCTTTCCCGACTGGGGGCAAGCCCATTTTTGGACAATCTACTCCTATGCAGGGTGAGATCGGAAGAGCGTCGTGTAGGGAAAGAGTGTAGATCTCGGT
>CBVK0100535963.1:0-17881 GCA_900067695.1 Picea abies | reverse complement strand
ACTTATCATATAAAGAAGAAGAGGTTTTTACCCTTTATGGGTTTCCTTGGGAAATATCTATCTCTGTGTATCTCATATATGTGACTGATGTTGAATGTGCCATTGCTTATTTCTCTACATTATTGTGATCATCATTGAGTGCCTTGTGAAGAATTTAAAAGAAGCATAATTGTTTAAGCATGGTAACAATTGATTCACTCCCCCTCTCAATTGTCCAACAAGTGATGCCTTTTGGGTTGAAGAATTCCCCTGTTATTTTTTGCAGAGTAGTGGTAGCTGCATATAAGGATTTTATACATAAATTTTTGGAGGTTTATCTGGATGATTGGACAATATTTAGCTTATTGAAATATCATGTTGAATTTTTAAGATTGATGCTAGATAGGTGTAGACAGTGTCAAATTTCATTGAATATTAAGAAATGCATATTCAACGTGCCATTTGGAATTTTTCTAGGGCATGTGGTGTGTAAAAAAGGTCTGTTGGTTGATCCTATGAAGATTGTTATCATTGTTTATTTACCACCACCTAAGTCAGTGCACCAATTAAGAGCTACACTTGGTCATACAGGTGACTATAGGAAGTTCATAAGGGGTTATGCATAGATTACTCTGCCCATGGAGAAATTTTTCAAGAAGGATATCAAGATTCAATGGAATGAGGAGTGCCAACAAAGTTTGGACATCTTGAAGGAGAAAATGGTGGCAACACCAATTTTAGTGTTTCCAGGTTGGTCAAAACAGTTCCATGTTCATGTGGATGCATCTTCAATAGAACTTGGAGTAATATTAACATAACTAGGAGAAGGTGATATAGATCACCCAATAACATTTGCAAGCAGGAAGCTTTCAGGTTCAGAGCAGAGTTAAAATACAAAAGAGAGAGAATGTTTGGCTATGTTGTATGTATTGCAAAATTTTAGACATTATTTGTTAGGCCAACATTTTAAAATGTTCACAGATCACTCTGCTATCATATACCTAGTCAACAAGCCAGTATTGGGGGGGAGAATATGTAGATGGTTGTTGTTATTTCAATAATTTGATTTTGAAATAGTTGTGAAACATGGAAGATTTAATGCAGGGCCAAATCATCTATCCAAGATAACTAATGGAGAGGAACCAAGTAGCTTGGAGGAAAATTTTCTTGATGTGGAACTCTTTTCAGTGCAAATTGTTGATGAATACTTTGTTGATATCATTGAATTTTTGAGTACAGGATTTTCCCAAAGGAATATAATATTGTGCAGAAGAAGAATTTGGTGGTTAGCGCTACAGATTACCAACTTATTGCAGGACACTTGTATAAACTAGGTGCATATAATATTCTAAGGAGATGTGTCATGGAACATGAACATCCTATCATTTTAGAAGAAGCACATGAAGGAATAGTTGGAGGACATTATGTAGGAAACGATATTGTGCAGAAGATATTGTGTGCAATACTATGATGGCCAACAATTTCTAAAGATGCAAAGGATTGTTTCCAAAATTGTGATGTATGTTAGAGGGTAGGAAATCCTTCTAAGAGGGATGATATGCCACTAAAACCTTGGTTAATTCTTAAAGTGTTGATAAATGGGAAGTAGACTTTGTAGGACCAATCAATACACCAACTAGAAGATCAAGAGAAAGGTATATCAATACAACAATACAACACTTAACCGGATGGGATGAAGTAGCAACAGTAAAAGATTGCAACGCAGAAACTACAACACACTTCCTGTTTGAAAAAGTAATTAAAAGATTTGGATGCTCTAGAATTATGATGAGTGATAAGGGAACTCATTTTATCAATAGTACCATCTAGGAAATGACTAAAGAATTTGATATACATTATCAGAATAGCACTCCTTACCATCCTTAGGCTAATGGAATAGTGGAAATATTGAATAAGATATTGGAGAACTCCTTAACCAACATTTGCAAAGTAAACATGGATGATTAGGATTTGAAGATATGAATAGTGTTAAGGAATTATAGAAGCACATGCAAGAAACTCACAGGGAGACACCTTTCATATTGGTCTATGGTTAGGAAACAATAGTCCCTTTGGGATACTTAATACCTAGTCTACGCATTGAATCCATTACAAACATGACAAAAAGAGGTGCAAATCAAGAAAGAGTGGCTCAACTCATGAAACTAAAAGAGGACATGATTGTGGATGGTTTCTATCAGGAGGTACAAAAATAAAAGGACTTAGCTTGGCATGATAGACACATCAAGAAGAAAAAATTTAAGGAAGGAGATCTGGTTCTTCTCTATGATAGTAAATATTTACAACACCCGGGAAAATTCAGAATGCATTGGATAGGGCTATATGAGATATTTATGTCACAGATGGAGGTGGTGTGCAACTGCAAGATTTAGCAGGAAAGAAGATTCAAGGATTGGTGAACGGAAATCGACTAAAACTATATAGGGATAGTTTACCTGGTAACCCTCAGTAGTTGCAACATAGAATATTAGAATTGTACATAGTGTATATAGTAGGAGTTAAAAGAGAAAAAGAAGAAAAAAATTGAAAAAACAAGAAAAATAGAAAAAGATGCAATAGATAGATAAGTATTAGACAGGCAGTTGGATGATACAGTGCATAGAAGACAACATTTGACATGAAAAAACAGGGATACACTATGTGCCATAAAATTGGGACTAGGAAGAAAAAGAAACACGTCGAGATAGAGAGCGCTCAAAAAAAGGAAAATCGGTGGTCGAAAAAGTACAACGTGACAAAGCATTTATGACAGGACCTATAAAAGGAGAAATCATGCATGACAAGCCTCATTGTGACTTGGTTCAAATGAGAGCTAAGGAATTAAAATCTAGAGAGATAAGGTGATTTCGAAGTGGTTCAGTGAAGATTCAGAGCAAGCCTATTCGGATTTAGTAGGATGGAACTACCAAAGGTTGGAGCTCCCAGGAAGACTACAAGGAAAACATGTTGTTCCAAGAGGTCTCCATATGAGAAATAAGCTTCCTAATAAGCAAACCCTATTCAACTAGAAGGAGTGGTGGATGTTGATTCCATTCCTTCCCTAGACATCGATTCATTTAGTCCAATGATTGTGGAGGAATAGGAACAACAAATTCTGAAGATAGAGGGAATGGACATAGATTCACAAAACAACACACAATTACCTAACATAGAGAAAAACGCTATGCAACAAATTGTTCTAGGAGAAACCCAAAATATGAATGAGGAAGACAATGAGAAAATAGAGTCAGATGAGCCCAAAGTAAAAGCCAAAATAGAGAAACAACCTGTAGCATACCTAGCACAACAGTCAGAAGAACAGGTACAGGTGGAGAATGTTACCAACAAAAAAAAATCATACGTAGAAGAAGATGAGGATGCACACCAAGAATAAGGGCCATCGATATCATGTTGATAGGATAGAATGACCCGCTCAATCAGATGATGGAAAATGCTCGATGGAAGGTCCCAATTAGACCCACTCTAGTTTGGAGTAGCCCTTTCGACTAGATTTTGGCTTAGTTACCAACTAAATAATATACTAACTAAATATGAATCTGAGAACGAAAGTTTCTCAAGTGAATTAAAAATAAATAAAAATAAGTAAATCGGAATAACTAAAGTTAAGCTAGGGTGTATGATTATTATTCTAAGATGTAGTTTCTAAACTGACTCTAAACTATCCTATCTTGATCAGGAGCAAACTAGAAAAACAAATGAATACAATGAAAAATGTGTATTACTTGGATAGAAGAAATTCATGACACAAGTGATGTATAAGTTTAATATAATAATTGGTTAGAATCAAATAATTTATTAATTAGTAGTGTTACGCTATCGCTGTAATCATTCTAAAAATCATGGTAACTACAAACTACAAACATTAATTCAGAAGTAATTCATCAACCAGTATTCACAGACTATAATAAGAGAGATGCATAAATAGAATAATCACATTCATACAAATTAGTACAATAATCTCCAACAAAAAATGTCTCTCATATTCAAATTAACTCGCAGTAAAAATATTGTCTTTCTACATTCCGAAACCAAAATCCCTTTCAAATGGAAAGTGCCCTCTTTTTATAGTGAGGGGAAATTGTTTACAATCACTCTCCTTGGAAATCGTGAAATTAAGGTCATTTCAAAGAAAGGGACTCTTCGTATACTAAATTCAAAATTTAGATTACAATAACCGAAGGAAGCAACATCTAGAAGGAATTGTTGAATTTTTTAATCATGAACTGGCATGTTCCTATATTTGATCTTGGTATTCTTTCCAAATGGAATGATCATTTAATATGCTCTCAAGTTTGCTTGATTTCAATCTCTCCAAGACTGACTCTTTGTTGCATACTTTTGCAGACACTTCTTGATATAACTTATCCCATGCGACCTTTACAAAGGATTGGATTTTGTGGGTGAGTTGGGTGTATTTCAAAAGGTGTTATTCAATTGATTTTTCTTCAAATTCACTCAAATTTTGGATGTTCTCCTAGATGTCTTTCTTGTGGTCTTCCACCTCAACCATTATGGCACTAACATATGTCATTTCATTGATAGACTGCATCAGTTGTACCCCTACCTCTTGGATGATATCATTTGCATATTTCAACAGTTTTGCACAAGTGTCAGTTGCAGCTTCTTGGGTGGAGGGGTAACTCATTAAGAGAGGTATACTAGTGTCAAACAACATCTAATATCTGAGTCTTTCCATTTTCAAATATACCAGTAGTGTGGTAGGTAGATATTTGTGCATGTCCTGCCAGCGTATCATCTTCTCTAAGGATTTTCTCACTTCCTGATATCTTTCTTGTTTCATTATCAAGGTTCTTTGCAACCTAAGTTTTTCCTTTCACTCGGTCCATATACTACTTAACATATTGAGGAGCTCATTCTTTTCTGTTGCTATTTTTTCACTTAATTTTGGTGCCTTTTCCTTGATGGATACCACGATGCATTATGAGGCTATGGTCCTTTACAGGGATATATGGAGTTTCTTTTTTTCCACCTCTAACTCATTTATGTGGGTGTCCCATTGGATTTTCATCCGCTTTTGAAGTTCCATATTCATCTAGTTATTTTATGCTTGTAGGGATTTGTTCATCTGCTCTGAATTGAGAATCTCAACTGCTTTCACATCTTCTTGGAGATATTTTGTGAATTTTTCCTTTACACATTTTAACTATGTCTCCAATTCGAATACTCTATTCTTGGTAGTGTTGAGGGAAATAGTTACCTCAAGGATAGATGAGGAATTTAACCCTGGGAAATAATTGAATGATGAAGCTTCCTTTACTGTGTTCTCTTCTAAATCGGGCCTTACATTCCACTATAATAACCTCCCTACAGATGATTTTGACCTGGTGTCTTCTCCTCTCTTCCTCTTTGTTGAACGTTTCTCCATGGTTCTTTTCTTGTTATCAAAGTAGTAGTCTCCAATAGCTACTATAGAGCCCTCAAAATGCAGGGCTTGGGAGGAGAGGGAAGAATATCCTAGAATGGTTCTTATAGGAGTGTATTATGGATGAGGTATGTTTTCAATGCCCATGTTGGGTGTCGACGAAGTGCTCAGTCTCTAGGTTAAATTCCACTTCAATAGCTCATCAAATTTATTCTTAACTTCAGCCTCGTGAACTAATATTTTTTCCTCTGCCTTTTCAACCAATTTCTTGGCATGTGCTTCATCCACTAACCTCTTAGATTCTTCTTCTTCAGCCAACCTTTTGGCTTCTTCTTATTTCAACTTTTGTAGTGCATCCTAGTGTTGCATGAACTCATGCTATTTTATGTCATTCTCCTCATCTTGTATTTTCTGAAAATCTTGCTCAGCTTGGAGCCTTTTCTTTTCAAGTTGATCTTCTTTTTTCTTTTTCTCCTTCTCTTTGGTGATGATGGTATCCTATTATCACTGAAGAACCCTCTATAATTGGTTTAAATTTTCCTTCTTGAACTCTTCTTGTTCAAGTTCAAGCTCCCACTTTGTAGCGTCATGAGAAAAATGGTGTAGGAATTCATCATACAAGACTGTTCCCTTAAACTTTTCTTCCTCGAAATCAACAACATGGACATTGGGATGGGTGAGGCCGACACACTTGACATGACCAATTTCCAATTGGTGAGGATCATGGCCTTTAGGCTCTCCCAAGCACATGGTTAAATCATGTAGGTCTCTAATTATTTCCTTGCATGTTGAGTGTTGGAAATAATGTACCTTCCAATGTGGTCAGGAAAGACTGGCCAAAGTTTTTTACTATTGGTTTGCAATAGTGAAGCAACCCCTGAAACCATGGTTTGGTATGCAATTTACCTCATCAACAAATAGTCTGGGATGAAATATGGAAAAAGGTGTGGGGCTCCAGTGGTCCCATAAATCCTGAAATAAATTGTATATATTTAAAAGTGTTGTATGTAATTGACTCTCCATGATTGAGAGAAATATACATGAACGGGAGGTTGAATTCAGTTCTAGTTCCACCCTAGGTTAGGAAACCGTACAAAGGGAGAAATGGAATCAGTCAGATAGGAAGACATATAAAAACATGGTTTCTTCATACCTAGGAGATTCTTCATGTGCAGACATATGTTAAAAACTAGGATATCTTTCGAGTTAAATATTTGACTCATTCTAACGATGGTGTGTGCCAAATCCAGCCAATCAGTTTGGAAATGTGTGCTCTTTTCTTCCCCATACAGGCGACATAACATGGCTACCAACAACCTGTATGGATTTTTGAGCCAGTGGGTGGGAAATAATTTATGACCTTGTTTGAGGATTTTGTCTTTGTCTACCCACAATGCTTCATATTCTTTGTTGGTCCTTTTCTTTCTTGGGAAAAACATTTTAATAATGGTTCATTTAGAGAACATGTGGTCGGGAGACTACTAGATGGATACCACTTTTCAAGATATTCTAGTACACTTCTAAATCTTTGTCATCCATGGGAAACTCTACAAAATTGAATATCTGGTAGATGTCTTCATAGCCAAGGCAATGGTCTACACCAATGTGATGATTAGTGTCAGTCACTAAAGATTCAACTGGCAAAGATGATGGTTCAATCCCTGCGACACTCTGGAAGTACATTGAACTCTTTAGCCTCTTAGGGTTCTGCCTCGCCATGATGAATTACCAAATTGTCCTATAATAACACGTTAAAATGAGTATCAACTTAATTAAATATAATGTGTTAATTGTAACAGTTAAAGGATGATTAAACAAAATAACATGGGTTACTTGTAATCAAATGATTTCAGTAACAGTGTAGTATCACTCAACAAACATAGGAATCAAGACAAAAGAAATGCTTTGCAAACTATGTTTCTCAAACTTATGGTGTAAATTGTGTCTGAATATGGGTGTTTTTATAACTCATAAAACAAATCAACCTAACACAAGCATGCCATAACTCGGGTGTGTACGAGAATATATTACTAAATATGGTCTTAAATTATATTGTTAATTCCCATTATTTCTATCATTAAATCTCATTAAGTTTGATGAACACCTAGATTCGTGCGTCGAAGGTTGTGCCAAGTTGTGTTTAAAATAAGACCATTATTGGGATCGTGCATTCATAGGATTAGAGATCGTGGGTTTATTTGAGCTCTGAGGGGAAGGGTATCGAAGGTATATTCCCTCATATGTGGAAAAGCATGTGAACCTGACATGTCAACCAATAGGCAGTGTTATGTGATTAGGTGGGACCTGTTGGGGTCTTGGCATCAGAGGTAGTCAGGGTGAGGTTGAAACTAAACCCCGAGGGGAATGCAGCACCAAAATATTCACTTTTCTAGAAAGGTGTGAAAAACATGTTTTTTTATAAGAATTCAGAACACAAATATCATAGCTTTAAAGGAGGAGTGGACATTTGTTCTCTGACAAAGATGGTATCGAAGAATATTATTTTAGCCTAGGAGATTGTGTGGGATACGCATGTGGGAATGTTCAAGGGGCTATAAGAGTTTTAGATTTAGAGTTTGAGAGGATTGGGAACAAAGTGGATTGATATGAGAATGGTATTGAAGGGAATATTCCTTCAATACATTAGAAAAGGTGTTGAGTCCCAGAAGAAATAAAGGAAACTTATTAGAGAATGCTAAACCAAGAAGTCAATTATCTAATATTGGGATACCAATTGGGGAGGTGGTTGTTTCATAGTTCATACTGAATTAAGGAGAAATGATAGGTTAGGATTAAATTTAGTAATCCACGAGGTGCCACGATGGAAGTGTAGTGGGTGCCCTAGATTTATCGAATTGCGATGATCGAAGTTTCTATACACGCGTGGTATGAGAAACTTTGACGCACATGATCATGAATAAAATAAAAATTAATGTTGTATTGATTTAGTGAAGTAGTAATTTATTCCTTGTAGGGGAGAAAATAGGCATAAAAAGGTAGACAAAAGCAAGGGACCCATAAAATTCAAAATGTGGGTAGTTATGGGAGGTGAGCCACAATAAATGGCAACTTACTGGGAAGAATTGGTTATCTCTATATTCCAAAAAGAGAGAGATTTCAATCAGATTTAAAGAGAAATTTACCTTACAATAGTCCATTCAGTATTCAGATTAACGACCCCACATCTAGTGGCCTAAGGGAAAGATATAGAGAAAAATTGTTACCAATGATTTTCCACATAATTCGAGTGAGAGTTTATGGGGAATTTCATACATCCATAGTGAAACATTGAGAGTGATACCACAAAGTTATGTTCATCAATTGCTATAAATCGAAGTGTTTTCCAAGCCTCTCTTTCCTGTCATTTCTTCGCTTCCAGTGAGCGTCCATAGCCTCGACAAAGATGCCTTGGTATCATACAATCATGGCCCCACTGTCGAGGATCGTCCATTACCCCGACGATTTTACTTGTACTTCCCATGATTGTACTAGCATCTTCAACTTACTTATGATTACTCTTTTCTATCCACCTTTTAGATATAGAATTTAGATATCATGGTTGCAATATAGGTGAAGATAAATAGGAAGTGGGGTGATATGAGAATTACTTTGATTTTCTAGTCTCAGTTGACAATTTATTCTCGTGGGTTTGTAAACAAGAATCACAGATGCATTTTATAATAAGGAATTAATGGGAAGAGACACTGGATTTATGTAGAAGATATTGAATTCAGTACATTTTGAGAAACTTGAATGGAACACTGACAAGACATGAAGGTGGTCATATAAGAGAGGATAACTGATGGAAACCAATGAAAGGTACAAAATTTGAAGGTTAGAAGCTTTCTTTTGGTATAGATGAGCAAGTTCATCTTTTTTGTGATATCATTGTTCATGAATATAAACATTGATCTCAGATCAGTTTGACAACATCAATATGGAAAGGTACTCAAGGGACAAGGCACTTACATAGGTCCAATAGTCTTGGGTCCCCGTTGTGAAAGAAATGTCGATCCATAGTAACAAACACTGAGTTATTATAAACTAAAGGGTGAAAACTGAGAAAAAACAAATCAAGTGATGAAGGGACTATTGAAGTGAAACATCAGTAGAAAAAAAAAATAGATAAAAATCTTCTATGTACAAAGCTACATGACCATCGGTGATCAAGAGAATACTTTTGTATGATTTGGCCATTGACAAGGACTTCCTCCTCATATCCCTGTAATGTTTTGAGCCTGAAAGTCCCAGGACCTATTTTCTGGTGAATCAGATAGGGTCCTAGCCACAGTTTATAGAATTTTGAGTGTTTTCCTTTAAGTTCATTAGCTTTGTCCCAATTGAAAACAAGGTCTCCTTATTGAAAGTTTGTTTCCTATAGTTGATTTGTTGAACCATTTTTTAATTATTTCTTGATAATGTATCAGGTTCAAATTAGCTTTTTCCCTTTCTTCTTAAAGTTTTAGAAGCATGTTTAACCTTTCTTGCATTACTGGGCAGGCTTCATCTTGGCAAGATTTGGCCAATTGTAAGGTAGGTAGGAAAGTATGGGTCGACACGAAGGATTCCTTCTCATAGACCAAAAAGAAAGGGGAGTTACCAATGGATGAATTGGGAGTTACTTTGTTAGACCAGAGAGTATTTTGAAGGTCTGCCTTGCCAGCCCGCTCAGAGATGTGTATAAGAGACAGGGTGCCAATTTCTTTGATTATCATTGATATTTTTCTTGAGAATTTTAATAAGGTTATTATTAGTCAACTCCGCCAAACCATTTCCTTCTGGGTAGTAATTCATTGAGTACTTAACCTTGATGTTTCATTCAAGAGAGATTTAAGTCAATTTAAGAGAATAAAATACTTGGAATTATCAAAAACTAAAGAGTCTGGAACTCCAAACCTAGTGATGATATATGATTCAAGGAAGAAATTCACTTGATTCTCGTTGATGGTATTCAACGAGATTTCTTTGCTCAATCTGGTGAAATAATCGGTAGTCGTCAGAATGTATTTGTGCATCTGCGATGAGTTGGTATTGATCTCCCGATCACATCCATCCCCCACTATTGAAAGGAGTGTCCGATGATGATAGGTTGTAAGGGGAAGGGAACCTTGTTTTCTCTCCTAGCTGACATTTGGAATTACTAGAATTTCCTTGCATATGCATGAGAGTCCTTGAATAACGTGGGTTGGTATTATTGGGCTATGAGGATTTTGTGAGCAGTGGTGTCTCCACCATAGTTTCCACCAACTGGTCTGTCATGGAGCTCAAATAAAACCGTTTCTGCATCCTTCTTCATGAGGCATCTTAGGAAAACACCATTGTAATTTTTTCTACATAGAGTTCCTTGGATGATCTGATAATGAGAAGACTTGAGTCTGAGGGACATTTTCTTATTGGGTTTGAAATAATATGGGGCCAATCTGTGTCTTGAGTAATATTTAATTTCGAAGAACCATTGGTCAGAATTAATCGGTATGTAAGTTGTCTCTCTCACATAAAATTCTTGATCTTGATATAGGGAATCTTCATATGATTCATCGCTCAATGATTCCATGACCAGTTTCCATAGTCCTTGGCCTTTGAAGATTTTCGCAGGATTAATTTCTGGGTCATATTCCTATAGAGTTGTAATCCAATTAGGTCTATTTTCTGTTAATTCTTTCTATATCAGCAGATTCTTGACTGCAAGGTAAGGAATAATGGATTTTTCTTGTATTTGAGCAAGAACGTCCTGAAGTGTTTGACAAATTTATACATGGAATAGGCTTGTTTGTCCACTTCAGGGTAGTTTATCTCTACTCCTTGTAAACCAGAACTCATAAAATCTATAAGCAATCCATCTCCTTATTGTTTTTTTTGCGTTAAAACAGTCACGAATGCAGAATCCGACGTGAAGGTGTAGAGGATGAATTCTCAACTAAATTCTAGGCTTAAAAATGTGGGCTCTTGTTCTATTTTTGTTTTGATCCTATCGAAAGATAATTCTTCTTTAGGTCCCCATTTGAATTTGGAATTCTTCTTTATCATGTATTGCAGAGGTTTCATTGTTTCACAAAAACTGGAGACAAATCGTCTTACAAAGTTAATCCTTCCTAGGAATGACTGCATGGATTTCTTATTGTGGGAGGGGGGATATTTGCAATTTTTTTAGTTCTCTCAGGTTTGATTCTTATACCATGTTTGGAAACAATGAATGCTAATAATATACCATCATCAACAACAAAAAATTATTTCTTAGGATTAAGAGAGATGTCATACCTTCTGTATCTATTGAATAATTTCCTCAAATGAGCTATATGATCTTTTCTATCCCTCGAAAAGATGGTAACATCATCTAGAAAAACCATTGTGCATTCTCCAAGTAGACCTATGATGGAAAATTCCATGGACCTCTGGAATGTTTCTCCGACATTGATGAGACAAAAAGGAATATTCCTATAAGAATAAGTTCACCACTTGGTATGGAAAATTTGTTTTTAGTTGATCTTCATGGGATACTAAGACCTGGTTATAACCTGAAAAACCATCTAGAAGGGAACGCATATCAGATTCGAATATGTACTACAGGATTTGTTCCATTAGGGGTATAGGGTAATTATCCTTCTCTAAGGCTCTATTCAGGTTCCTAAAATCAATACATAGTCTTATACCCCATTCTTTTTCCTTACTGGTACTAATTTAGAGATCCACTATGTATGTATTAGTGAAAAAATGATCTTGTCTAATTGAAACTTATTCAATGCTTCTTTGACCTGAGGCTCAAGGATGGGGTGCATCTACCTTAGATTTTTTTGAAATGGTTTTATCATAGGCTTTGTTGGCCCTTGGTTATGGAAGAAAGCTAAGATTAAGGGATAAAAGGAAAAATGCAAACTGCGTTAAAGACACAGTGACTAATATTGGGTCGAAGTGAGAAAAAGAGCAGAAAATACAGAGTGAAGTAAGAGAAAGTAATCTATTGGATGACAAGATCGAGCATGAAATATCAGCAAGGAAGATGGATCATGGACCTGTCTCTTATACACATCTCTGATGGCGAAATTCTTTGAAGCACCGCGTGTGAAAGAAGGAAAGACAGGCTGGTGAAGCCCTGAAAATGTGGGTCAAGTTGACCTAGGGTTTTAGACACCTAGGGTTTTTGTATCTAGGGTTTTGACACTTAGTTAACCTAAGGGTGTCCTAGAGATACTGTAATGTATAAATAAAGGTGTAAAGGACATGGGATGTGTTGGTGCTAAGTTGGTTGAGAGTTCATTGTTATTGTATGATTGAGTGAGTACTACTGTGTGAGAGAGAAGTGTTCAGTGCGAGAGCCTTCTGGTATTGTAAGATCTTCAATTGGGTGTGAAGATCAACCCTACAGTTAGGTGCGTAGGGAGCTGAGAGAAAGAGAGAGAAGAAGAGAAGATCTACTAGCCAAGAACGCAAATAAGAACTGTATGCTTCCATCTTAATATATCATAAAGCACAATTTTGTGGACGTAGCCCTAAGGAGAGGGTGAACCATGTATATCTTGTGTTATGTGTGATTGATGTTGTGTTCTCTATCATTCGATATGTTGCTATTGTGATATTGTGTTAGATCTGAAATGTAACTCATGTAGTAGGCTTAAGGAATATAAAGGATAAATAGGTGGTTGTGTGTTGTTGTTGTGAATCCACTCTACATTTCCTCTAGTTGTAGACACATGTGTCTTGCAACCCCCTATAGCTACTTCAGGTGAGACTACATCTGCTTCACAGGTGTTGCCGAAAAGGCCAATAGTTAGGGAATGTTGGTGCGTTGTTACAGATGAACCCTGGGTCTGCCCTTGTGCCAACAGGTTTCATGGGAATTATGTGTTATATTATCTTGGTGTCATATGTCTTAATATCCTCGTAGATATAGGAAAAGATGTCTTTGTATTACCATAAAAATTCGATGTAATCTTGCTTTTCTTCAGGAGAAATATTTTTCCCATATTAATGTTTTGAGGCATGTTATTCGTCCCTAAGTTCACCACCTCAAACTGCATGGATGAAATGTTGGTTTTGTAGTTGATGAATTTCTTGAACTTGTCTTGGAGACCGTAGAGTTTTTGCAACCTCACTACGTTCCTCAGGATACGATTGGTTGAACTTGTTATGTTGTCATATTGATCCAGGATGTAAGCATCTAAGTTCACCATTTGGTTATGTTGGCATTAATCAATGGTAGAGTCTTTGAAAGTATATTTGAGATGTAGGAAGTTTATCAGTTGTTGGTCATCATTAAAAGCTATCCAAGTTGTGATATTGTTGGGAACTCAAGGCCTATATAAATTTTCAATAGAGAAAGTATCAGGAATCAATCTGTTAGAGGGTACTAACTTGGATGCTACATTGGCTAGCAAATCAGTGTCACATTTTAGAGAATGAGGCACTGAACTAATATTAAATACTGCAAAATATTTTATTAGTTCCCAAACCTCAAGTTAATAGTTTTTAAAATGGATTGAAATAAAATTAATGGTGTTCCTCACATGTTTTACAATAATTTCAGAATCACCAAATACCTTGTTTTTTTTTCAACTTTCAAATCAACTGTGTTTATTAACCCCTACACTAGGGCTTCATATTAGATAGAATTGTTGGTGCAAGGAAATTCCAGTTTCTATGCATCAAAATTTTAGTACCTTTTAGGTATTTTAGTATGCAACCCACACCTGCACCTTCTAAAGACTTGGACCCATTGGAAAATAATGTCAACATGTCAAGATCTCCTTTCTTTATTTCAAATGGTATTTTTGAATTTTTTGAATTTTTGTTTTTAATGGGGCTAGTAGAGTTCAATGTGTTTTTCTAATTTATCTCTAGAAACTATGTTAAGTTGAACATCAGAGGGATTCTTAGTTTGACCAGTTATATTACAGTGTTCAACAATCTCGGTGCAATGAAGGATTTTAGATTTTGTGCTTGATTCTGTGAGAGGTGATGGTTCAACTGTAAAATTCCCCAAAAAATGTTTCAAATGAATAATTACCCAAAATTGAATTGTTAAACATTATTGGTTAATTTAGGTCATTCAGGTCAATAACAACATGTTTCATATACCTTTCTTTTTCAATCATAATCTGATTCATTTTTCCATTATAAGGGAGCCACAAGTGGGACCAGTCAGTAGCAAAGTATCCATTCAACATAGTCAACCAATATTGACTTAATAGCATTCCATATTTGTTGGTATGTATACTACTATTATGTCTATAGTTTGATGAATTTTTGGATTAGCAAACATCCTGATCAAGACTTTTTTCAATTCTCCAACAACTTTGACTTGGTTCTGTCTAATTGAATAATATGAAAGTTAGATGGTTCAGGTTTGACATTAATCTTCTCATAGACTTTTAGGGGCACAACATTGGATGAAGCTCTTGATTCTACCATGCAATTATGGAAATTTCTATTAAAGATTTCAACATTAGTGAGTAAAGGAGGGGTAGTAGACATGGATCTTTAACCAGTCAAGGAAGAATTAGAAACAACCTGACTTTTATATGGAGTACTATTGCTAGTAGATTTTACCTTGGCGGTCCCTTTTTTGGCTCTTGTATTTGCTTCCTTTGTGCCAAAGGAAGTTTTTCCTTGCAGAGTTATGAAAAAATTCTCTTGTATTTGTGGAATCTTCATGAGTTCAAACAAATAAATTATATCTTTAGTCTTCTTTTGATCTTATAGGAAGTAATATTCCAACCTGACCAGAGGTGTGGGTGAAATAATGGGTTTCATTGTTTGAGCTATCATCTTGGGGTTGGAAGGTGTGGTTTTGGAGGAATTGAGGGTAGGATTATCCGAAGAATATGATTGTTTAGAAGTGGAGGTAGCGGGATAAGAAGAATCAGTGGTACCAGGGGTGTCATTGGAAACCTTATTACTAGCACTCCTAGTGGTTATGACATTTTGTGAGATGTGCACTTATTCAGTTTCTTCTTCATCTTCACCAAAATTAATGTTCCAAAATGAGTTTAACTTTTTTTCTACACGCACGTTAGATTTTTTAGGTTTTTCTTGTGGTTCCTAATTTTCTTCTCCCTCATTAATGTTTTAGTCATATTTTTTGTTTCATGGGTTTGAAGGGCCTCAACAATATCCTCCATGTTAAGGCCTTTCATTTGAAAAGGGGTGGTTATTTTGGTTGGTGGAGTTTTCTTATCTTTCTTTGGGGGAAACTCAAAGAATTGTTTCTAGTTAGAATATCCCTCTCTAGTACCCATTTTTAGGTCAATTAGGTCATTGGATAGATTTTTAATGATTCTTTGAAGAGATTCCATATCCATTGAATTAGGAGACTTCTTATCCTCATTAGGTTTAGACATCGAAACTTTTCCTTTACCCTTATCCTTGGAGGGCTCTGAGCCGACAATGACTTTAAGACTCATCATGTTTTTCTCAAACTTAATGGCCTCTTGGAAATATTCTTATAGAGTGCCTTTCTCATAGTTTTTTACATACATGGCCATGGACATGGGAAAACTAGAGGTGTATAATTCAATAGTTACATCTTTATAGGGTTTTGAGGAACCTGGGATTTGTTTTAGTAGAGTAACAAAATATTGATTGTAATTGGTAACTAATTCTTTCGAGTCCATCTTAACTCTCAAGAGTTATACAACCCATGTGGTCGATGTTTTGTTTTCTCGAAACTTCCTAAGGAAAGAAGTTTCAAAGGTTCTCCAGTTCGGAATGGAGGCTTTTTCTAGACAGAAATACCACATTGATGCTTTCTCCTCAAGAGTAAGGGGGAACAAATGAAAAAAAGACATCTTCATGTCGAATGCCCTATAGTCTAATGGCCAGCAGGAATTTATTAACATGGTTCTTGACTGAATCTCTTTTTTTATGGTCAAATTTAGGAAGATACTTCTCAAGGTGTCTCATCATGTCATGTTGGATCCATGACACATCAAACTCATCAACAAACAACCAATACTGGTAGGGGAAATTATTTTGGTTTTAATTTGTTCCAACCATGTTCGGAGGTTGATACACAATGATCTGATAGGGTTATCTTCGGGCTCTCTCTCATATCCATCTCTTTCTTCAGATTTGTCCTCTGACTAGTCTCTGGGAGTGTAAGGGGGTGACTTGGGAGGAAAGTGTGGTCTACCTCCTACTCCACCGGCTAGTAAATAATATTCAAGATTAAAGTCTGAAGCCTCTAGGAAATCATAAGTATCCTCAAGAACATGATATCTAGGAGTCCTCGATGAAAGGTTTTCTTGATAGGAGTCTAGGTCGACGAAATAGGGATCTATATATCGAAGGTATTCTTGATTTTCAGGTAGAGAGTAATCCAAGGGAAACTATATAGTATGTCTACTAAGTTGTCTCCAAGACTGACTCTCCATTGCAAACTTTTGTGGACACTTCTTGATATAACTGCTCTAATCTGACCTTTTATGAAAGATTGGATTTTATGGGTTAGTCGGGTGGGTTTCAACAAGTGTTCTTCAATTGATTTTTCTTCAAATTGGCTCAAAGATTGGATGTTCTCCTGGCTATCTTTCTTGTTATATTCTACAACCATTTTGTCACTGGAATATGTTGTTTCATCGATGGACTACATCAATTGTACCCCTTCTTCTTGGACGAGATCATTTTCATCTTTCCACAGTTTTGCGCAAGTGTTGGCTATAACTCCTTAGTTGGAGTAGACATCCATGAAGAGAGGTTTTCTAGTGTCAAACAACATATAATATCTAAGTCTTTCCCACATAGAATATACCGACAATGTGGTATAATATCTAAGTCTTTCCCACATAGAATATACCGACAATGTGGTAGGTGGAGTTTGGTGCATGTCCTGTCAACTAATAATCTCCTCTAAGGATTTACTCGCTTCCTGATATATTTCTTGATTCTCTATCAATGTGCTTTCAAACCTAAGCAGTTCCTGTCACTTATCCCATATGCTACTTAATAGATTGAGGAGCTCATTCTTTTCTTTCAATAACAGTGTTTGTTCCTTGATGGATTCCACGGTGCATGTCGAGGCTCTAGTACTTTCTAGGGATGTGTGGAGTTTCTTCTTTTCCACCTCTAACTCATTTATGTGGGTGTCCCATTAGATTTTAATCCGCTTTTCAAATTCCATATTGATCTAGTACTTTTTTTCTTATAGGTATTTTTTCATCTTCGCTGAATTGAGACTCTCAACTTCTTTTACAGCTTCCTAGAGATCTATAGATCATTTTTCCTTTACACCTTTTATCTTTATCTCCAAATCGACTACTTTATTCATGCAAGTGTTGAGGGAATTAGTTACCTCAAGGACAGATGAGGCATTTAACCCTGCAAAAGCATTGAGTGTTGAAGCTGCTTAGACTGTGTTCTCTTTTGTGTCAAGCCCTATTTTCCACTCTAATACCCTCCCTACATGTGATTTTTACCTGGTGGCTTCTCCTCTCTTCCTCTTCACTGAACTTTTCTTGATGCTTCTTGTCCTGTTATCAAAGTAGTAGTCTCCAATATCTACTACAA
>CBVK0100535956.1:2209-13933 GCA_900067695.1 Picea abies | reverse complement strand
TGCATACTGTTATGGAAAGTTATATTTATTGTTGTATATGTTAAAATAGGAAGCTACATGACAAGACATGGGAAGATACATGACAATGGAATGGCATGGCATGGCATGGAAATGGAAATCACACGGAAATGGCATGCCATGACATGACTTGGAGAAGCATAGCATTGACATGGAAATGGCATGGAATGACAAGGCATGGCAATGACATGGCATGGAAAGGCATGACAATGACATGGTATGGAATGGAAATGGGATGCAATGACAAGGCATGGAAATGGCATGGTATGGCATGGCTTGGAAAGGAATCGAAATGGCATGGCATGGAAATGCACGACAATGGCATGGCATGACAATGGCATGTCATGGAAATGGAGTGAAAGTGACATGTCATGGAAATGGCATGCCATGGCATGGATTGGAAAGGCATGAAAATGGCATGGCATGGAAAGGCATGGAAATGGCATGGAATGAACAAGTTTGTGGGATTGGGTTTGGGAGGGCATGGAAATGGCATGGAATGAACAAGTTTGTGGGATTGGGTTTGGGAGGGTCCTTTGTATCCTTGTGTTCTCTAACCCAAAAACTGGGTAGGAATGTGCAATAAAATCTCATAGATGGTGAAGGGAAAAGAAAAATGGTTTCAAGACTCCCTCGAGGAATTTTGGTAGCATAGCATTACTTTCTATGTTGTTTCATGAAATGTAACCTCAAAGCCTTTATTTGTAGGTAGAAAATAATACCCATTCTAAGATCGAGTTTCCATGTGAACTCTCTAATTGTATTGATCAAAATCAATAAGTTTAGTGGACATAATGGAAGAATGAATAAATGTTATCAATAATTTATGGGTTTAACAAAAATTACATATACCCACTACACAACCTAAACAAACATGAGTGCATTAATGAGACATTGTTTAGTATTTTGGCATTTATGAATGGTTACACATAAATCAAATGATTTTATACATGTCATGCATAGAAAAAGGGGAATAATGTGTGTGCCTTAGAAAATGGTCAAATTATTGATTGAATCAACTAAGAAACTAACAACTAGGATTCTCAAAGGAATGTCAAGGAAAGGCTACGGTTTGAAGAGCCCAACTTGTAACAACTCGTGATAAGATATTGGTAGGTACATGTACTTCATATTCTAAATATATATGAAGTGTTTGGGTTGTCGAAATGTTGTGTACTTGCATAATTGAATTGTATCTTATGTAATATTCATAATTGATTAATTCTAGTACTAGCTATGGAGGTTAATTTGACATAACATTGAGATGAGATTGTTAAGTGATTTACAAATCTGTAGAAGATAAATGAAAAATTTTATTTCTATAATAAAGTATTGTAGTATTTCATTTTTAGGTCACAATATTTTTAAGTGACCACTATTAGAGGGTGGGTTGTCATTAGATTTAGATGGATATAATTCAATAGGTATTCCATATTGTTGGTTGTGAGTTAGAATATGGATATTAACAATATTCATCCAAATAATTCAGAAGGAATGATCTATCGATGATGTAGAGATAAATGGTTGATTAGCAAGCAATGCTACTTTAGAACCATTAATTGCTTATGGATTTAACGCTTAACAATATTTTCCACCATCATATATTCATTGATGCATAAAAAAAGTATTTATAATTACTTTAGAAAAAAAGTCAAGGGATTAATACACATAACATTCATACACTTTGAAAATCATATATTGATCAACATAAAATGTAGAAACAATGAGATTCATAAAAAACATGCCATGAAATATATATATATATATATATATATATATATATATATATATATATTCAACATCGTATAAATTGTACATTTTTTACAAAATGGCACCTCGTGCCCAATAAACAAAGCGACAATAAGTGCCCTAACTTAAAAATCATCCATATGGTGGCTTAGATACAAGATGGAAGTAGTTGGTCAATCGTTGACCACTTCCACCCTCTCCACCCTTAGGAGCATCCTTTAAATCTATCTTTCTTCTCTTGCTTGATGAAGCACCTCAAATGGTTCTAGGCTTAGGTGTGCTTCAATGCTCTGGATACTACACAAAGAAAGAACATTGTTATAAGTTTTTTTCCTCAATGGATTAATAGACATACAAAATAATACTATATAATTTAACCTGAGCCAACTCACTGCATATGCTACTATCAATCGTGAGGGTGTTACCCTCCTTTGTGACCCCAATCTCTCTACGATGTCACCCTGCATCAGTTACAAGGATCAACTCAAGATAATTAAACAAATATGCGTAAAATCAAATTCATGATACATACAAAATTATCATCAACACATTATCTCACCGTGAATATATTGGTCCTCAATAGAGATTCACTGGAAAATGGAGAACTAGGTTGTACAACTTGCTTCGAAGAAACCTCTACTGTGGCAACCTTAGTGGATGGGGCCGATGGAAATGGTGGTCGGGGTGCGTGGAATACAGGTGCATACACTGTAGATGGATGTGATGGAAGAGGTGGCACTGATGGGCAGCCTACGTGTGAATAAAATGAGGATGTGTGCAATAAGAAAGATGATGGGGGTGGGATGCAATAGAACTTTACAAGTTGTACAAGTGATTGCAACTCCCTATGCCTGGATAAAGGTAACCTAGAAGCAATACCCAAGTGCCTAGGGAGTGCAGTAGTACTATATCTAATAAATATTTCCGCAGCTTGCATACATATTAATAATATTGAATTATTAGTATCAAATAGTAAAATTAAAAAAAATAAACAAAAAAAAATTGAGAATTATATGACATTTAACTCTATACATGGTACCTGTGATACAAGTGACTTGTCCATCTCAAATGGACATTCCCTGACATCACCTAGTCCTAAATCCTGTAGAAACAAAAGAACATTAAAAATTTGAAGATTCCATAAAATAAAGAAATGACTATGGTTAATTTATCAAATGTGACACATACCTGTGTGTGGGGTCCACCCAATGAGCAAGATTTCTCTACTGTTGCATTATTGGTGGGACTAGAAACTGATGCATCCATTGGCGTAGAGGGTCTATTGCTCGGACGTAGCAATTGCAAAAAATCGTACAATAAGAAATCTATATAAATACACAAAATACAAAATAAATATATAACGATGAAGAACATAGAGAGGGTTAAGATACTAACCTCCTCCATGAAGCTATTCTCTCCACCAAGATCTATAGGCTCATAGCATGTTTTCCCACAACTCAAGCATCTGTGAGGTTCACATGGACGATTGTTATGTCGATGTTCCCTCTCCTCATTGTACTGTATTGTGCATGTTGAAGCTCCAACCCATCTATCAATGTCACTAGCAGGCACCTCCTACCAAGATAGTGCAACAAAGTTATTGTGTTTCACTAGGCTATGAGTAAATGATGAAATGGCTAGTTGTACTTGTTGCAAGCTATCTACAATAGGAGGATGTTGGGTAGGGGGGTCAGGCCTTCACCTTGGGTAACAAGGACCTATCATGGGATTGCACATGGCATGCTCTCAGTCCTATGCAGACCCTCGACCCACTGCTTGGAAGTAACCCATGTCAAAGTAGTTGACATGCTTACCCAAAATAATCTCAGCCCATAATTTTCTCAGAAAATATAAGGGTACCTCCCTATTATTACAGGGAGGTAAACTTATCAAATACCATATACCACCTATCCATCCAGTTTTAACTAATATGGAGTTGGATGCACCAGATAATGGAGAGACATTTCTTGGTCAATTGTAGTTCTTGTCCATTTCTAGGATCCCTAAAAATAATCAATATTTGTTTTTTTGAAATGCCCAAGTCTCTGACTTGGTTTCTGTCCAAACCAGTGCTATGGGTCAAGCCTTCACCTTGGGTAACAAGGAACTAACATGGGATTGCACATGGCATGCTCTCGGTCCTATGCAGACCCTCGACCCACCACTTGGAAGTAACCCATGTCAAAGTAGTTGGCATGCTTACCCAAAATAATCTCAGCCCATAATTTTCTCAGAAAATATAAGGGCACCTCCCTATTATTACAGGGAGGTAAACTTATCAAATACCATATACCACCTATCCATCCAGTTTTGACTAATATGAGGGTGGATGCACCAGATAATGGAGAGACATTTCTTGGTCAATTGTAATTCTTGTCCATTTCTAGGATCCCTAAAAATAGTCAATATTTGTTTTTTTGAAATGCCCAAGTCTCTGACTTGGTTTCTGTCCAAACCAGTGCTATGGTACTCATACATTCTTTCCCTATAATAAAAAATAGAGGTCAATTTCCCTGGGGAACTTGTAATGGACTTCACAATGATGTCTAATGAAGTGGCCAGGAAGACTCTGTTAGGCTTTCTAGTGTCCCTTAATTGATCCTCAAGGGTTCTTAATATGACCAAACCCTCATCAATTTGACTGTTTACATTGGGTGGTTGTGGTCGGTTGGGGTTTTTCTCTCCGTAGTTGTCTTCTGAGCAGTTTACATTGTCTCCTGGTTCCATTTTATTATCTATTCTACAACTCATTAAGCCATCACATGTAAATTAGGTTGTTTTTTAATTATAATAGAAAAAAAAAATTAGATTCTTGGGATCAAAAGACTAGATTGGAAATGACTAAATTGAGAGCAAAATAAGAGAAATCAAGCATAACTGGCTAGATTGGGACATGGTGGCAATATCCTCACCTTGATGCTCCTCTCTAGCTCCTTTTTATTTGATCAATGAGAGTAAAAACACGATTGTGATTTGTGCAAATGAACACAATTCGTGCTCACGACCCTTTAAAAAAAAAATAGCCTAGGAATGTGCACATGTCCTTAGGAATGTGCGCACGTTCCTGCCACTAAAACTACATGGCAAGCTGAGTGGAAGTTCGAGAACTTCCAAACCTATAGGATTAGGAGCGCGTGTGTGTTCCTAAAAATGTGCATGTGTTCTGACGAGTGCATGTTCCTACTAACCCTCTTGCGACTTTTTCGACCACCAACTTCGTGCACTCATCCATATTATTGTAGATTTCATACTAAAATCCAGTATTTCATAAAAATAACTCAAAACATGTATTGCACAAAAAAGATTGTCTTTCAAACTCTTATTTCTACTTCAATCTTTTTATTCTAATTATCTTTTCATTTTCTATTTCCTATTTCCCCTCTTTTACTACAACATTCATCTTTCTTTAATAAGTAGCTTTTAAAATACCAACCATCATATTAGTTAGTTTCCCTTCCCCTTAAAAAAAAAATTAAAAAGAATTACAAAGTATTATGAGAATCCTATTTGATCAATGATCATCCAGCCAATGCCCATGATGAAAAAGTAATCCTCATAATGAGAAAATGGCCAATCTCAATGATGAAAATAGGGGCCATCATCAAGGACAAGAAAGAGGTCGTAGTCGACAAGGGGTGGTCGGATCAAATCCATTTTGTAGGATTTTGGTACACTAAGATCTCAAAAGCCACAATTTCGAAGAAAAATACTTTTTTACTTCGAGAAAGAGTTCTTTTTTACGACATCTACTTGCTGATTTGAAAGATGAACGTGACAATGAAATGCTTTTTCGTTCACATTTTTACGAAATGTTTTTCAAGGACAATTGGTAGCATGCAAATGAAGGATGGAGTGTTGGAATCCCACCATCGATCACGGAATAACTTTAAAAGCCTAGGCCCCATGTCATACTCATGGGTGGCTACTGTAGATTGGAATTATTAATTCTTAACATTTCCTTAAAAGCAATTGTGTTCCTATTCAAATTAGGATAGAGAGTAAGAATGCATTGTGGGGTATGTATCCAATAATTATGCTTATTTTTAATCTCTACTGTCCAACATATTTACATTCTCTAATTTCATTTATTCTGGTACTCCAAGCACAGCATGATAATGTTGTGGGTTTTTATCATGTCAGTAGTGGTATGAATGATCATTCTAAACATTCGTTTTATGTTTTTGACTTTTTTTGTCATTGTTACTGATTGTTATTGGATTGGAAACGTTATTGTTGGAAAAATTACAATTTTACAGTATTGAAATAGTATTTTTGAATGCATAAATAAATTCAGCCTTCTCAAAAATCCAAAAACATTGTTGAAATATAACATTTCAACTATTTTTATTTGTGGAAAAAAAATATCTAAAAAAATAAAAACTTAGAAAGTTTAAACTAAGTAGTCATTGTCAATTTTAACTGTTCTACATTTCATCTTGCGGTAGTCTAAACGTTTTATCTTTTGGAGGTTTTCAGGCAACTTTTCTGTTTGATTTTGCCCTAAATCCGATGATGAATAATTGGATCTGCAGATTCTAGTGGTATAATCAGAATGCCCCAGAAATTTTTCATCAAATTGAATCCATTTATGCATTCAAAAATACAATTTCAACAACAGAAAATAGCTATTTTTATCCAAATTTACATCACTAGATTCTAAACCAGCAAAGGCAACTCATGAATAACTATTATGCAACTTTATAAACAGTCGATTATCTGCTTTATAAACAGTCAATTAGCTGGTTGGCACTATCCTTTGAATGGTTTTTCGTATACCTTTAATGAGCTTTTCCTTTATCATAAAATCAAACAGGCCACACGCAAATACAAGCGTGACATGTCATCAGCACGCTATTAGATATCATTGCAACCTGAGTCTAATCTTAACAAAAACATACAAATAATTTCAGTCCACATCGACCAGGGCTTGTCAAGATTGAAGAGAAATTCCGGTAAGAATCCGAAGTTAGTTAGAATGCAGATCCGCGTGATAACTATACCAGCGAAATCGAAGGGCAGCGCGCAGCAATGGTTTCCAATGCTGATCAGAAAAACTAAATAAAAAGTCATGGAAGGTACACGAGGTCAGAAAAAGTTCGCTCTGTGGATGGCCAACTACTCTCAGTGAAGTTCATGGAAAAGACATAAGTGCGCTCCATCATGAAAGTCATGGAAGGTACACGAGGTCAGAAAAAGTTCGCTCTGTGGATGGCCAACTACTCTCAGTGAAGTTCATGGAAAAGACATAAGTGCGCTCCATCATGAACTTTGCCAGGTTGGGTTTTTGACTAAATCCTCTCTGTGGGACCAATGCTTGGAACGTCAAGGCTTCTGCATTGACACTCGGTTGTAAACCTCTCCATATTCACATCTTGTAGCGACTGAAGTTGAAAGGATAAAAATGGACACCATGTGCGAACCCTTTTTTCCAGGAAAATGAATGCAAATCAACTGGGAGCAGGTCAGGCACGGCAGACCCACAAGCATGTGGGAGCGCACTATGTCAAGAATCTAACCAACAATTCACCGCGTCCACCATAATGGCGGGAACAAGTTTGATCTATAAATATGAAACCTTTTCTTCTCTCCCTCCAGTGTTCTCGTCTGCTCAAGAGATAATCTAGTTCTGGCTGAGCTTAACATATAATCGATAATGGCGCGTCTTACTTTTGTTCTGTGCTTATATGTGCTTGCTTTAAGCCTGTTTATCTGGAGCATTGAGGCGAGGGAGAGCAGATTCTTTAACAAAGAGCCTACCTACGACAACCCCAATGGCGGATCAAATACCGCTGGCTACGGAGAAGGTTACACCACCAGCGGTGTAGATAACCCTTACGGAGCCGGTTCGGGTAATGGCTACGGCTCCTACCGAGGCCAGGGAAACGGTAATGGGTATGTATATGGCAACAGCGAGGTTTCCCGCGTCGGCTCTGGCAGCGGAGCCGGCTATGGAGAAGCTGGGAGCGGCTATCGTTCCGGTTCCGGTAGAGCTGGTGAGTACTATTCACAAAACGCGGTCGGGGAGGACGCGGGGGCCGGATACAAAGAGAGCTCTGGCAAGGGCTCCGGTTATGGTACCGGCGCTGGCTACCGTGGTGAGGCTTATGGTTCGGGCTCTGGCTCTGGCTCCGGCTCCGACTGGCATGGCTCTAATGGCGGCTATGCGCAAGGTGGTGAAAAATACGCCTCAGGCTACGATGGACGTTCGGAAAAATACGCCGCCGGCTACGATGGACGTTCGGAAAAATACGGCTCAGGCTACAGTGGACGTTCGGAAAGCAATGGCTCCTATCGTTCAGGCTACGAAGCGGGCTCTGGCGTTGGCAACGCAGAATATGTTGCCGACAATGGTTATTATAAGGAAACTCCTTAAAGACGCGTAAAGTTGTTCAGTCATGTATATCCCTATATTTCAGTTTACTGATACATAGCCGGGCTACTGGTCCGGCACCTTGTTAGATGTCTGTAAGACTTGTATGTCTTAATGCTAGACTGGAATATCTCTCTATCCTGGGATTTCGTTCCAGTTAAAACTTTCATAATTTTCCTTCCTGCTGGTTGCTTGTAACTCTGCTCATGAAAGTTCCAACATTGTGTTTTCTTGTGGGCCCTTGATGATCTATAGACTGTTTCAGGTCTCCCATCTATATATAACTCATGTCATAAACACCTTGTTTGGCGTCTTGATCAAATGGAATATCGATATGTCCTGACTTGTCTTTGGTTGCTTATCAGTGAACGATAGCATGCTTTAACTAACTTAAATTTTAGTCTTGTGGTGGTAGTAGGATCAAATTTTAGTCTTGTGGTGGGAGTAGGATCAGTATAGAAGTAACTTTTTCGAATTAATGATTGAAGTTACTTAAGTTTTAAGTTTTCGAAATTTAGGAGATATTTCAAATTCAATCATGTTAAGGGTTGATGTGGTTTAGACTAGATCATAATGTATCAGTCAGTCACAGATTAATCTCACAAATAAAAAATATTTAAATAATTTAAAATAAAAATTATTTTGAATAAACAAAATTTAGTAAAGTCAATTTTAATAAATATAACTTTAATAAAGATAAATGCATAATAAATCTTTAATTTTAACGAGAATCAATGCATCGTAAATATCTAACTTAAACATTAATAAATCAAAATATAACAAAATATAAAATTTATTTTTAAAAACACAAGTTTCAAATTAAAATATTCATAGATAAATATCATATCTCTTTACCAATATAAAAACCATATCACAATATTTTTTTTTTATCAATCCTCTCCTAATCATGTATACACAACGGATCGGGATCTCGTGCCTATCTTCTTCATCAATGGTGATGCCCACGGCTATCAAAGGCTTGGTGTAGACAGGAGGCTTCATTGTGATTTCTCTTTTTCCGATCACTCATCCTAAATGCTTTAGAGCAAGTTAATTATTTATTATTTATTTATTTTATTTTATTTATTTAATATTATTTTTTAAATAATTATAAAAAATAATATTTATTATTAATATAATAATAAATAATTTAAAAATAAATATTTATTATTAATATAATAATAAATAATTTAAAAATAAATATATTTAATTGATTGGGGTTATTTTTTCTCTTTATATATAATTTGTATTAAATTTGTATAACTCGTTTAAAAAACCCCTTTTATATAAAATAATAAAACATCATTAAAAGAAAGAAACATTTTGGAAACATTTCTCCATCAAAATCTCCTAAGAATAAACATAAACATTTTGGAAATATTTCTCCATCAAAATCTCATAGAACAAACTTCAAGTCAACGACGTTTAGTACTTGTCTTCCAAATACTTCCTTCCCATGCTATAATAAGTGCTCTGCGTAGTTGTTGAACCTGCCACGTAAGTCAGGTTGATGAACTGTCTTTTTCATTTAAGTAGTAGATATAATAAATGCGCTTCGTAGTTGTTGAACCTGCCACGTAAGTCAAGTTGATGAACTGTCTTTTTCATTTAAGTAGTAGATATTGACTTCAACTACGGTCTTTCAATTTCATTTTTTAATTAGTATTTTAATAGTACAACTCTACTTTATTATTAATGGGTCTTTTAATTTCATTTTTTAATTAGTATTTTAATGATACAACCCTACTTTATTATGAATGGGTAGGTATGGTCAATACTATGTAACATGGAGTAAGTTAATTAGTGGTAGTGTGTCTTTTTCATCTTGTTAATTGGATGATGACTAATATAGAATAATAGGATATCATGATAAAAATAGAGTAAACTATCAACAATTAATTTTTTTTTAGAACAACTCTTTTATAGTGACATCTTTTCAAATCTACAAATAATACTTTTTAAATCTTAATGACTTATAAAATTCTATATACAAACCAATTATGAATGTACTCTGATTTATAAAGGCTTTGCCTATTTAACTCAGATACATAATCATAGTGATGATAAATAGGGTATCTGGCTTCCTCATAATATGAGAGTGAGGGTGGGGGTGGGGCGTAATAATAGAGAACCACCCTTACTCTCATCCTCATATTAGAGAAAGCATGAAGCACAAAATGTTTTCTCTATTATTCCCTCCATATGTTTTCTCTAATACTACCCCCCACCCCCACCTGCACCATCGTATTATGTTTTCTCTAAGATTACCCCACACCCCCACCCTCATATGTATTATGTTTTCTCTAAGATTACCCCACACCCCCACCCTCATATGAGGGTGGGGGTGGGAGGTAATATTAGAGAAAGTGTAAAAAATAATATGTTTTATCTATTATTCCCCCTACCCCCACCCTCATATAAGGGTGAATATGAGAGTGGGGGTAGGGAGTAATATTAGAGAAAGTATAAAACATAATATGTTTTATATATTATTCCCCCCACCGTCACCCTCATATTATGTTTTCTATATGAGGGTGGGCGTGAGGGGTAATATTAGAGAAAGTATAAAACATAATATGTTTTCTTTATTATTCCCCTCATCCCCACCCTCATATAGAGGCCACCCTCATATGAGGGTGGGGGTGGAGGGTAATATTAGAGAAAGTATAAAACATAATATATTTTATCTATTATTCCCCACACCCTCACCCTCATATTATGTTTTCTATATGAGGGTGGGGGTGGGGGTGAAGGGTAATATTAGAGAAAGCATAAAACATAATATGTCTTCTATATTATTCCCCTCACCTCCACCCTCATATAGGGGGTAATATTCGAGAAAGCATAAAACATAATTTATGTTTTCTCTATTATCCCCCCCATATGTTTTGTCTAATATTACCCCCCACCCTCATATTATGTTTTCTCTAATATTACCCCAACCCCCACCCTCATATATGAGGGTGGGGTTGGGTGGGGGTGGGGGTTAATATTAGAGAAAACATAAACCATGATATGTTTTATCTTTTATTGGTGGGGGTTAATATTAGAGAAAACATAAACCATGATATGTTTTATCTTTTATTCCCCCCACCCCCTCATATATGAGGGTGGGGGTGGCGAGAGTAATATTAGAGAAAACATAAAACATAATATGTTTTATCTATTATTCTCGTCACCCTCACCCTCACCCTCATATGATATATGAAGGTGGGGGTGGGGGGTAATATTAGAGAAAAAATAAAACATAATATGTTTTATCTATTATTCCCCCCACCACCACCATCATATGAGGGTGGGGGTTCGGGGGTAATATTAGAGAAAACATAAAACATAATATGTTTTATCTATTATTCCCCCCAACCCCACCCTCATATATGAGAAAACATAAAACATATATGAGGGTGGGAGTGAGGGGAATAATAGATAAAATATATTATGTTTTATGTTTTCTTTAATATTAACTCCCCACCCTCATATATGAGGGGGTGGGGGAATAATAGATAAAACATATTATGATGGTGGGGGTGGTGGGTAATATTAGAGAAAGCATAAAACATAATATGTTTTATCTATTATTCCCCCCC
>CBVK0100535950.1:0-17975 GCA_900067695.1 Picea abies | reverse complement strand
GCATTCTTCTTCAGTCTGTTTCAAACCGGATGTTTGTGATAGAACTTTGCACCCTTCTTGCGTAAGTCTTCCACCTTCTCACCCTTTTACTACGACTCACTGTTTGGAGTTTATCAATACCTCACTCTTTCATGCATGCCTGGTCTAGTTTTTGGGTTGACACGATGCTGTTCTAAGTTTTCCTCCATTTGATCACCCTTTAAACAAATCGTGACATAAAATTGATGGGCTTCGGGCTCTGCTCCTACTAGCAATCCAGGAGTGACTTCCGAACGCCAACACCTTCCAAAGGGTCATGGAAGTAGCATTTCGGGGACTAATCAACAAATGTGTAGTAGTATATTTGGATGAATGTTGGAATAGGGGCAGACCCAGGGTTCATTTCTAACAACACACCAACAAGCCCTAACTATTGGCCCTTTCAGCAACACCTACAAATAATATGTAGTCTCACCCGAAGTAGCTGTAGGGGGTTGTAGGACACCGGTGTCTACAAACAGAGAAAATGAAAAGTGGATCCAGGGAAACCCTTTCACACAGATCAAGTTCTTATTTATCTTTCATAAGACTACTGCGCGAACTATATCTTAGATATAAAACAATATTTCATTAAAAATATATTAGAGATCAAAAGAACACAACATCAATCACACACAACAACAAGGTATACGTGGTTCACCCTCTCCCTAGGGCTACATCCACATAACTGCGCTTTATAATATATTGAATGAAAGCATACAGTTCTATATGCACTCTTAGCTTTCATATCTCTCTCTTTCATTCTCTTCTCCTCTTCCCTCCCTTCACACCCAACTACAGAGTTGATCTTCACACCCAGCTGAAGATCTTACAACACAAACTTCTCTCACCACACAATACTTGTCTTTCTCAGCAATAACAACAATCACTCACCATACATAATATCAAACCTATCCTAGGTCCTCTTGACCTTTATTTATACATTACAATGACTCTCAGACAACCTTAGGTCGAAACCTAGGTGTCAAAACCCTAAATACCAAATACCTAGGTGTCTAAAACCCTAGGTCAACTTGACCCACATTTTCAGGGCTTCGCTAGCCCTTCTTTCCTTCTTTCTTTTGAGGTGATCCAAAGCATCCATTGGTGGAATTTTACACTTGCTGAGTCATCCACGATCCATATTCCTTGCTGATCTATCTTCCTTGATCTCCCCATCCAACAACTTTCTTTCTGTTACTTCGCTCCGTCTTTTCTGCTCTTTTGGCCACTTCGACCCAATCTCAGTCAACTTGTCTTCTGCGAAGTTTGCACTTCGCGCTTCTTTCCTTAATCTTCACAACCTTCCATAACCAAAGGACAAAAAACCCCCAACACTCACATGTGACTCGTCTCGAGGCACTTTAGGTCTGAACCTTCTGTTTTTCTTCATCTTTGGACTGCGCGGGGAAACCTATGCTTCCTTCTCTGTTCCTCCCTTCTTTCCATGTGCAGACTATCTTTTCTGTGTCTGGTACCCAGTTCCAACTGCACCCATTTTCTCATGATTCTACTGAGAGTTGTGAGGCAGCTGGTTGTCATAGTACAATTTCAACCGGATCCCATTCACCAAACCTTCCTTCCATTCTCCATTCAAAGTTTTCAATTACGCAACTCCTCCTTCTTTAACGTAAGCAACCTCATATGGCCCAAGCCAATGTGTCCTAAACTTCCCTGGATGCTTCATGGACTTGTTGTTGTATACCAATAACAGATCTCCTTTCTTGAAGGTTTTCTTATTGATGTGCCTATCGCGATAGGACTTTTCTTGTTCCTTCTGTACCTGTTGATGGAATCCTGCTATAAATCGATCTTTTTCTAGTTTTACCAACCGCACAAGCCTCTCTCAAACAATGCTAGTTTCATCCATATCTCTGAATGCTGCAATTCTGAGACTAGGAATCGAATATTCCATAGGGACAACTACTTCTAGGCCATACAACAACTTAAAGGGAGTCTGCATTGTGAGCTTCTTGCAAGTATTTATGTAGTCCCATAGCACTATTGGTATTCTCAAATCCCATTCATCCCTGTTCACACTGAAAATATTCATCAACGCTGTCTCCAATATATTGTTGAAAGATTTGACCATATCGTTCGCTTGTGGATGGTAAGGAGTACTCTTCTGATGGTAGACTTCATATTCCTGAGTCAAAGCTTCAATAGTCTTATTAATAAAGTGTGTTCCTTGATCACTCATCACAGTCTTCGGGAATCCAAACCTGGTTATGATATCCTCAAATATAAATCACGCAACTGTAGTTGCACTATAGTCATTAACTGTTCTTTCTTCTTCCCATCTTGTCAAATACTCTGTCGCAATGATGATGTATCTAGCTTTTGTGCGCTTCCCTGGTGGGTTTATAGGTTCCACAAAATCAATTTCCCATTTCTCAAATGCTTGTAAGGTCAGTTGTGGTGCTAAAGGCATCTCATCTCTTTAGGAATGCTTCCCAACCCTTTGGCATACATTGCAGACTTTATAGTATTCCTTGGCATATTTATGTAAAGTAGGCCACCAGAGGCCAACTCTAAGAACCTTATGCGCTATTTCTTTCCCTGCATAGTGTCCTCCTACGATGCATTCATGTGATTTTTATAAAATCAGTGGTCTTTCTACCTCCATAACGTATCTTCTTAGGATCTCATCAGGTCCCATCTTGTATAGTTGTCTGACTATAAGTGAAAAATATGCAACGTGCACTACCAACTGTTTCTTCTGGATGATTGTATATTCACTAGGTGTCATTCCTGTTGACAAGAACTGGACTATCTTGGTGAAGTGATCATCAACCCTTTTGATGGCCAACAACTGTGCATCTGGTAGTGTATCCTCCAAACTAGTAGGTTCCTCTCCATGCTCCAACCTAGACAAATGATTAGGTCCCTTGTTCATTCTCCCTGGCTTGACCATAATCTCAAAATCATATTCCTGGAATAACAATATCCATATGCATATTATTTCCCCCAACACTAGCTTGTTGACTAGGTATTTCAACACAGAGTGATCAATGAACATCTTAAAGTGGCCTCCCAACAAGTAGTGATGAAACTTATGCACCATGTACACCATGGATAAACATTCTCTCTCAGTGGTGGTGTAATTTATCTCAATTGTTGAGATCTTCCTGCTAGAAAAGGCTAACAGGTGGTCAATATCTCCTGCTCCTGGTTGTGCTAACACTGATCCTAATGCAATAGAATATGCATCGACATGCACATGAAATTCCTTTCTCCAATATGGGAAAACTAGAATAGGCGCAATAACCATTTTCTGTTTTAGTGTGTCGAAGCTTTGCTGACATTGTTCTATCCATTGAAACTGACAATATTTCTTCAGAAGCTTCTCTATGGGTGTTGTAATCTGTGCATAGCCCTTAATGAACTTCCTGTAGTATCCAGTATGTCCCAGCACAGTGCACAACTATCTGACGGAAGTAGGAGGGGGTAGATCAACAATAATGGAAATCTTGGACAGATCTACCAACAACCCCTGCTTACACACAATATGGCCCAACAACACTCCAAAGGGTGAAAATAAGATGCACTTATTCAGATTCAGGGCAATATGACATTGCCTGCACTTATCCAACATTAGTCTTAAACATTCAATATGATTTTGTAATAAGCTAAAAACAGTCCAATCATCAAAATATGCTTCCAAAAATTTGTGTACAAATTCCTTGAATGATTCGACCACCACCCTGGAAAAGATGGATGGTGCATTATTCAATCTGAAGGGCATCACTGTATACTGGTAGGAACCCCATTCAGTTGCAAATGTGTTCTTGTGGTGATCTTCCTTGGAAATCCTGATCTAGTGATAACCTGAAAATCCATCTGTAAAGGAATATACCTCATGTCCTCCTACATTATCTAACACTTCATTTGTAAACGGTGTAGGGAAGGGGTCATGCAAACATGCATCATTCAACTTTATGAGATCTACACAGATCTTGATATCTCCTGTCTTCTTATCTTGTACCACCATAGGACTAATCCATTCTGATTCTTCCACAAGTTCTATGATTCCTGCTTCCAGCATTCGTTCTAGTTCAATCTTAACTTTTTCCTTATATTTGGGATTCAATCTGTAGGGTCTCTTCTTAATTGGCCTTGCATTTGGTTTCAAGGGGATATTCATATCTTCCATGGATGCGTTTATTCCCTTCATATCAGTGAACTTGGTCTGGAACAAGTCCTGATATTCATGCAATAATTCAATGATCTTATCAATGGTGGCATCATCCCAGTAATCTCCGACATTAGCAAGCTTAGGTGCTTTCTCTGTTCCAATATTAACTTTCTTGATTTTGATTGGCTGTCCAATGAAAGGTAGTTCAACTCCTGATCCTTCTATGTCTCTCTGTCCTTCCGTTTCTGTGATGTTCACATTCCTAGGATCATCGTCTTCATCGACATTGATATTGTAACATCCTTCCAGTTTCTGAAGAGGTGCATTCCATTCATCCTCTTCTTGCTCAACAGAGAGGCTAGGCACCTCCTCAAAGACTTTATGTCTAGAAACCTGTAAATCTTGATACACCATGGGATACTGAATTTAAAAAAAAAATGTAGCTACAAAGTTCTGAGTCATCCCGTACCAGTCTGAAGTGGTGAGGCACAGTTCTTCTTGAAGATACCAATTGATAGGTGTTGTGTCGAGAGTATTGATGAACTTATGCACCCACTGGTCTTGAAAAATGCTGCTCCAGGCCTCCTCACAACCTCACACATGGTCCTTCAGAAAACTTTGACCTGCTTATCTAACTTTGCATCCTTCGATGTTGTCTGAAAATCATGCTGTCATCAAAGTGCAACATTGCATCTAGTCTGTGATGTTCTTTTTATGTGTCCCCCACGATCTTGCTGGAGTATCTTTCAAAGCCTCATCCAGTGCCAAAAATATCTGTTTTACTGGTACAACTTCTTTAAATTTCAGTATGAAAGTTTCTAAGTGATTCAAACCATCAAAGGTGGGAAAGTTGGTTACTTCTGTGCCAATCCAACGAACTTCTCTAGTCAATCTGGCACATCTCCATGCGAAAAATTTATAGATTTTGTTATGCAAGTTCTCTAGTGCTTCTTATGAATCTGATGAACATGTGTTGTCACTTCGCCAGCTTAAATTCCCATCTGCTCTAGGGTTAATGTAATCCTGTTGTCTTGCTTTCAATTTATATATATTCTATATCTCATATGTGTGGTCTTCTTCTCTGATATGTTCTGTGTATCTTCGACCTTCATCAGGATTCAGAGGTGCAATGACCCTATGGCCATCACCTTCAAACGCCATTCTTCTTTTCTTTAATTCAACAATAGTGGAATTATTGAAGGTCCAATCAATTCCTAACAACGTAGGATAAGGACAACTATCATCAACTATCTCAATCACCTTGAAGTCCACAAACGTTCTTACCCCGTTCATGTCCACAGGGACATGTTCCATCCTACCAAAGGGTATTACTATCTGCTGATTATCCATCCTAAGCATGATAGGGGAATATATCAACTTAGGTTTTCCCATTAGTGTCCAGGTCTTCTTCGTCATGACATTGACCTTTGACCCGAAGTTGAGGACCACATAATCTATATCATAATCTCCAATTTGGGCGTTAAGGTGTAGTTCCTTATTTGTCCTTTTGTTTTTGGATAGTTGATGTAATGCTTTATTTAGTAGAGGATATACCCTTTCTATCTCATACTGTCTGATCAAATTTTGTAGTTCTTGTATGGATTTTTCCTCCTTAATCAAATTAATGCAAGTACATAAGAATTCCATAAGTCTTCTTACCTATTTTCCTTCTCCTGGCGAAGCAGACTGATCAAAGGCTAGGGGCATTCCACATTCTCTCACTTTTGGTTGTGCCTTTGATGAAGAAGCCTCATATTTTTCAAACTCTTTTCTTGCCTCTTCAAATTTCTTCTTCTCTTTCTTTGGATCAAACTCCTGTGTCTTCTCTGTAGTTCTTCTAATTCTCGATTCTTCTGTAATCTTCCCTGGAGTCACCTTGTATTCTGCTGTAGCAACGCCTCCTCTAGTGATAACGATGACTCTAGGATCCACTCCGCGAGGTTCTGCTAAGATTAGTTTTACTTGCTGGTTCCCTCCTCGTATTTCCTGAAGTTTGGCTAACAATGCAGGACAATCTTCTATGACATGTTCAAATGAGCTGCAATAACTGCAAGTGGTACAAGGGTTCTGACAGTCTCTTGCCAAGTAACATGGCTGTGCATAGTTATAACAAATGATATGACCTCAACCTTGGCCCATACCTCCCCCTCGTCCTCTTCCTCTGAATCCACCGTGAGGGTTGAAGTTTCCTCTTCCTAGGGAATTATACTGCATAGTATTTCCTTATTGCTATACTTCGACTTGAATTCTATATGTTTCTCTTGATCTTTCATGCAAGAGGTCATAAGCCCTACAATATTTCTCACCATGCCCCACAGATTTAAAAAATGTGAAGAAAAGGTTGGTAGATGTCTGGACATATTTTTGCATGTAATAGCATTCTCCAGGGCGATGTCTATTTCTACATACCTCACACCAAGGAAGAGTAACTTGTTTTAAAGGGCTTAGGGCTCCTGAATCCAAGTACTCATGAAATAGAGGACAATGCTCCTTATCATGAACTTCTGATTTGCATGTGATAAACCAAATATCTTCTCTTTTATATTTCCCCTTATCTTTCTTCATATCTTTGACTTGTAGTGATAAGATAGTTAGCTGACTCAAAATCTGACTCATACCTGAGTTGGACTCTCCCATAGGGGCTGATTCTAGTGTCATGGCGATCTCCAACGCCTCATCTTGTGAAGCGATCTTCTATTTCATTAGAGGGACTATGATGTGTTGTAAGAGGGCAACAATGAACCATTATTTACTCTGTTCGTTTGGAATCTGAAAACTCAAATGACTTGTCAGGGTCTTAAACCTTTGATCAAACTCCCAAACAGGTTCAACTACTTTTTGCTTGATTTCTTTCAACTCTGTGATGCACTGCGAATCCGACTTGGGTTTTTTGAATTCTTCAATCAACGCAGTTTTGATCTCGTTCAGTGGTTTTGACTGGACAAATCCCTGGATGAAATTCATGTACCAACTCAGTGCACGGTCTCTTAGGGTACTACTAAGCTGATCTCTCTTAACTGCTTCATCAGTGACATTCTTAATACTCCATATAGCTTCACATAAGAACCAATGTTGATTAGGATCTTCAGATCCATCTCTCCTAAAGGTGGGTAACCTCATCTCATCTTCCATAGATCTTTATAAGGTTCCTGACTGAGTATGTATTGAACCACTTGTACTAGTTCTCTGATTTCTCTGATAACTTAGGTTACTTTGATTACTTAATGCTGTTAAAACAAAAGGAGGCATAATAGTACTTACTTCAACAGTTTTCACAGTCCCTGCAGTTTTTGACTCTTCTCGGTGAGGTTCTTTAGTCTTCCCTTCTTCTACCCTAGCAGACTCTAAACGTTCCTCGCTCAGTAGCTCTTCTTCTTCTCAAATGTATAACCCTTCTTGTGTTGGTGGTTCATGATTCTCCTCAAACAAGTTCACCATAGGAACGTCTCTGAAGGTTCTCCCATTGCACGTGTGTTCGACCTCTGTGTCGCTATCGCTGTATGAATTATTGAACATTAGCTTTTTCAATCTGACCCATTACTGTATCTTCAGGATGTTCTTCTCATGCAATAGCATCTTGATATTCAACTTCAGGAAACGTAAAAAAATTCCTCTTGGTCCCTTAAATAAATATCTCTCTTCTTGGCTATAGGATTCTACTCTATTAATAGAAAAATCAGTGATATACCCTCCAATGGTACTATCAAACCAATAATCTACTGCTCTCGATATGACATTATCAACTCTCTTGACCTTCTTGATCAACGTCGATGTCCAAACCACAGGCGGTATGAGTCTAATCTCAAACTGGGTATCTACTAATTTGGCTAGCCACTGACATAGCTCCTTATGAATTCCTCCAAAGAAAATATCGTGTATATCAGTAAAGATATACCTTCCCAACCAATCCTATGTACTAATATTAGGGTTATTATTCTAAGCTTCTATGAAGTCCTTTTCTTGTTCTTCTATCCACATCAGAATCTTTGTCTTCGATGAAAACCACATTGACATTCCCTTAAGAAGATCCTGGTCCCGACAACAAAACCATTTGTTGGAACAGGGGCAGACCCAGGGTTTAGTTCTAATGGCGCACCAACAAGCCCTAACTACTGGCCCTTTCAAAAACACCTGGAAAAAAGATGCAGTCTCACCCGAAGTAGCTATAGGGGGTTGCAAGACACATGTGTCTACAACCAGAGGAAATGCAAAGTGGATCCAGGGAAACCCTCTCACACAGATCTAGTTATTCTTTATCTTTATTAAGCCTACTACGCGAACTATATCTCATATCTACCACAATATTGAATTAATAGTATATCACAGATCAAAAGAACACAACATCAATCACACACAATAACATGATATACGTGGTTCACCTTCTCCCTAGGGGTACGTCCATAGAATTGTGCTTTATAATATATTGAATGAAAGAATACAGTTCTATCTGCATGCTTAGATTGCAAATATCTCTCTTTCTTTCTCTTCTCCTCTCCCCTCCATGTGCACCCAACTATAGGGTTGATCTTCACACCCAACTGAAGATCGCACAACACAAACTTCTCTCACCACACAATACTTCTCTTGCTCAGCAATAACAACAATCACTCACCATACATAAATCTCGAACCTATCCCAGGTCCTCTTGACCTTTATTATACATTACAATGACTCTCATACAACCTTAGGCCAAAACCTAGGTGTCAAAACTCTAAATACCAAAACCCTAGGTGTCTAAAACCCTAGGTCAACTTGATCCAGATTTTTAGGGCTTCGCCAGCCTGTCTTTCCTTCTTTATTGCGAGGTGCTCCAAAGCATCCATTGGTGGATTTTTCCGCTTGCTGAGTCATCCACAATCCATCTTCCTTGATCTCCCTGTCCAATGACTTGCTTTCTCTTATTCGCTCCGTATTTTCTGCTCTTTTGGCCACTTCAACCCAATATTAGTCAACTTGTCTTCCGCGCAGTTTTCACTTCGCGCTTCTTTCGTTAATATTCACAACCTTCCATAACCAAGGGCCAACAATGACGTAACTGTGTATTTAAAAAACATGGAAGATCACATCCAACATTTAACCCAGATTTTCGAAAGGTGTAGGAAATACAGTATATCCTTAAACCCTAAGAAAACTATTTTCGATGTCGAGGAAGGTAAGATGTTAGGCCACATTATATCCCAAGCATGAATTCACATAGACCTAGAAAGGATTAAGGATATATCTCAGCTTCCATTAACTCACAACAAAAAGGTCATTCTTTGGGAAAATCAATTTTGTGAGGAAATTCACCCCTGATTTCGCTGAAACTATCAAACCCTTACACAAAATGATTCATACAGATGATGAATTTAAGTGGGATGATGAACGAAAGAGGTCTTTCAACAATATTAAGACTGTAATATCTCAGGCTCCAGTGTTACGAAATCCCGATTGCAGCAAAGATTTGTTTCTCTACACTTTTTCCTTCGACCAATCACTAGCTACGGTATTGACTTAGAAGGATGATGACAACAATGAAGCCTCGATATCATTCATGGGCACTAATCTCCAAGGGGCCAAATTAAATTACCCTTCTATATACAAGCATGATTATGCGGTATACAAGGAAGTGAAACTCTTCAGATCTTACATCCTCAAGAATCATACCAAAGTCATAGTGCCTCACCCCGTAGTCCGATCTCTATTCATTCAATAGGAGATGGGGGAAATAAGAGGAAACTAGATGGTAGTAGTCCAAGCATTTGATCTAGATATAAAACCCACTAAACTCATTAAGGGACAAGGGTTATGAAAACTGGTATATGAAGCCCAGGACCAAATAAATGAAGACCTCAGATGCGAGAATGAATTGGCATTATGGTGTGGAAAATCCTCATACGTCTCCCCAGGGGAAGAGTCTTGGTACGACAAACTAACTTATCTCTTGCATCATGGGACTTGCCCAAAAAACTTGAACCCTAGGGAAAGGAGAGCTCTCATGTTAAAATCCACACAATATCACCTCATAAATTCGGTGCTCTTCCGTGTTAATTTTGATGGGGTACTTTTAAAATGTCTCAAACGTGAAGATGCAGACAAAGTTCTGGAAGAGCTCCATGATGGTCCTATTGGTGGACATTTCGTAGGAAACACCACCGCTCATAAAATACCGAGAGTTGGATATTATTGACCTACTCTATTAAGAGATGCTCACACATACGCTAGAAACTATAAGACTTGTCAAATAAGCACGGGGAGGGATATGAGAGCAGTTGTACGACTCAAACCGATGACCGTTTCTAGGCCATTTGAGCAATAGGGGTTAGATATCATATGGGAAATTACACCAAGTTCTTCAAAACACCATAGGTACATACTGACTGCCAAAAATTATTTCACAAAATGGGCAGAGGCCATCCCTTTGACTCATGTAAATGAGAATATGGTGATCCAATTCATAGAACAACAACTGATCACAAGGTTCGGTGTACCTTCCATCCTTGTTTTTGATAACAAAAATTACTTTTCTTCCACCTTATTAACAGAGTTTTCTCTGGACAAAGGAATCATAATTGGATACTCTGTGAACTACTATCCACAGGGGAATGGAGTGGCATAATCAACCAATAAGAACCTAGTGAGAATATTAAATAAAGTAGTTGCAGACAACCAGAGGAATTGGCATAGTTCACTTCATAATGCTTTATGGGACGATAGTGTTACACCCAATGGAGCTATAGGGAATTCCCCATACTTTCTAGTATACGAACATGAATCCATTCTCCCGAATGGGCTATATCTTCCATCTCTTCAAATTGCTAAGGATTCTAGAGGACAATCCTCATTAGTCATACAACAAAGAATTGATACCCTCCTCATGCTAGAAGAAAAAATGGATAAAGAGAAATAAAAATTCATAGCTCATCAGTAGATATTGAAAAGGTGGTTTGATAAGCATAAGACTAAAGAGAAGAATTTTTTATGTGGGAGACTTAGTACTGATATGGGACAGAGAAAATGAGCCAAAAGAAAAACATTCTAAGTTTTAGAATCTATGGATCAAACCTTTCCAGGTGGATGAAAGGATTGGGGTAGGAACGTATCGATTGCAGAATCTAAGTGGGGAACCTGATGCCCTCTCGGTGAACGACCAAGCCCTAAAACAATATTTTAGCTAAGTCGATTGCAGAATGCATTTTTGTTAGGTTTCTTGTTATAGTACTTCTGCTATTTTGAAGATTGTGTTTAGCAAGATTGTGGTTGACCTCAAATTGTGCGATATGGTGAACTCTGTTCCTAACTCATCGCTCACATACAACACAAGAAATGCTGAAGAACTTTTGGTTATTGCAAGGGGTTCTCTATATAACCTGCGCATATGAAAAACCTTGGAAAAGTGATGAAGTGTCAGTCTATTGGTATGGTAAAACCTTAAGGGAAATATGGTAAGAGGGAAAGGACTACACGTACCTCAGAGACAGAGCTAGAAAAATTTCACCTTAACCATATCATTTTGCAGATAACAGATGTCCTCATCTCCCACTCCCTCAGAGCATTCTACCTAAATAAAAATCAACTATATCAAATGAGCGCATAGTAGGAGAGGGTATGTAGATCACTCCGTCGGGGCTATGTACACTCTCTGGCAGTAGAGCAAGGTCTGTGATGTCGGGCTGACTCCATCGGGGCTATGGATGCTCACTGGCAGTGGAGCAACACCGTAGTAAGTGAAGAAGGGTAACTAAAGGTTTAGTTCTAGTGAATGATTTACTAGACTTGTGTCAAAGGGGGAGTGAGTCAGGGTTATAGGAAACGAAGGTGGAATAAAGGTTGAAAACCCCACAGGTAGGCCCAAGCGCATCAACTAGGGAATTTCAATTGCAAGGATAAAAGAAGCTCTGATAAAAAAAAAATTAACTTCTTAACCATATTTTGCATCAATCAAGCCCAAGGGAGGAAAAAAGATTATTATTTCACCCAATAAGTCGCCATTTTTTGAGCATTCAACACACCCTAAAAAGCCTATGCCAATTTTTCACTATTTGGGTACCACTTGATCTTTGCACTGTCTGATTCAACTTCATTTTGAGAAATGTTTGGCTTTTCTTATTATCTTGACTCTCATTAGATTTTCAGGTTTGTTTGAACTTATGAAACCCCATGACTTAAAAATCCTTAATGCCTAAATAAAGAATCAAAAGCCAAAAAACTTCACTCGACACACTCAGATTCAACATCGAAAGGAATTCAAAGATGGAAAAGAACCACTTAGAAAACCTCAGTCGTTGAGCACCGATATTCATCGGTATCGGCAAGAGGAAGTTTTTTTTTACTACAAGTATTGCATAAGGACATCGTTGATAGACGATCCCCTTCGGCATTGGTAAAAGACAAGAGGAATAGGTGTTAACAAAGAAAGAAAAGACATTGTCGATACCCGATACCCGACGCGTTTATCAGAACCGGGAAAAGCCTAAAAATATTTCCACAGACATTTTGACCACATTAAAAGATACTCCTGATCCCCGATCCCCGATCCCCGATGAGTTTTCGACATTGGGACTTTTGTGAAGAAGGTAATCCGAATAAAAACACATGATAGGTTTATCCCCGATCGCCGACCCTGGATACTTTTCGGCATCGGCAGGCCAAGGATTTTTTTAGAACGCATAACTTAAGGAAAGTGTCGATTCTGATTAATACACACGGATTAGGCCACCCATATTCAATGCCACATGTCTTTTCCAGATCATAGAATTGTATGGTCTAGTTTTTCCCCGAGTCATTTTGTGGTCCCCTAAGTCCAAGTCACACCTCCGAGTCAACTTTTCCAAGACAACATTGTACGATGAGATTGATCGGCATCGGATATTTTGTGAGGGACATTGATGAAAATGTTCATAGTGCATTCTGGATTCCTGATCCACCCACTGAGAAAGCGACACGATGGGATATTTTAGCGTTAGATACGATTAGATGTTGAGCATTTAAGAGGCTAATTATTACCAAATCCCGCATTAGTTTCTACCTCGTGCACCAATCAAAATGACCGTTTAAAATCACCAATGGACCACATCACCCCCGCGCCTCCACCTTCAACCCACAATGAATTTAAGTTGCAGAGATTCAGTGACAGATTTGTTTAAATTTCACTCATCACCTGAATTGAATGGATGATGCGACACAGTAAGTTCTTCCTTGGTTTAAGTTCTCTTGAGTCGTTGTAAGCGAAATCATTTTGCGCACAAATAAATTCAGAGCATCCAAACAAGAAAGGTGAGTAATTTGAAATTTGCAAAGATCTCGTGAGTATCAAATAACCAGGTTTAGCAAGATTTTCAGGTACGTATCCAATTCTATGGGTTTTACATGGTTACATTTAATATATTTTTATCCGGTTTTGTTCTCTACACAGTATCTGAAGGTTTATTTCAATTGCAATGATGCCAAGAAATCCAACCACTAGATGATCATCGAGGACGCCGAAGCTGAAAAAAACAGAGTTAGGTGAAGGTTCCTCTCTAGGGGTCGTAAAACTATTTAAATACACACCAAGACCGGATCTTGTCATCAAAACATCGACGAAGAAGGCTTTCATCCAGCCTCCGACCTTTGGAGACACAGAGGAAAGGATAGGATCTAAGATGACACTCCCACATTGGGGATAACTCTTTAACAAGATGATCCAGGAGGAATACCCGGAATATATACCACACAGTGAACCATATGTTAGAGCGCTAGATGACAAAGTGTTCCCGAACATCCAATGATCGTACCTGCATACGGTGGTGAGCAAAACTCCTGTCTTTCCATGTATTGAAGTTGTAAAGTGGCTCACATACCACACAGAAACAGATAAATGATTAATCAATGATGACAATGGTGGATGTGTTGGGGTGTTCCTTCCGGTAGAGTTACAAAAATACTACAAAATCCGAGACCCCGAGGAGCGGCTAAATATGGATTTTGTCATGAAGTTCTATGAGCACCATGACACCAGCTGGGTGATGGCCTCATGGTGGAGGGAAGATAAGAAATACACCAACCAGAGCACTGGCTGGTACCAGAAGACCAACTTAAGAGAGCCATACATCTACTTGATGGCTCTCATCTACCGATTATATGGAGAGAAGGATTGTTCCAGGTTTTCAAAGGCATGGATGCCCTTGGATTACATAGTGGTAATATTCGGGAGCGGTTTCAACTGGGGAGTGATCATTTCTAAAAAATTGAGCATCTGTATCCAACAAGCCCAGATGCCGAAGGAAGGAGAGACACCAGCCTTCTACATGGATTCATATCTTCTTGATGTCATGTGTGCCCGAAATGTCTTCGCCGACATGAACCTGAGCTGACATGTTGCAGAGCTCCCGGTCCACGTTTATTTCAACATCCTATGGGAGAACAAGTACAATAAGTATTACTCCCTCATTTGCAATGAATTCATCACACAAATTGCTTTCATTCTTTCTAAGAAAGAATGCCCGAGACTATCGACTGCGGCCAAAAAGATGATATCAAAGGTAGGCCACTGGTACTTGGATGAGAACGACACCTACATCAGGGTGTTTGGGGCCACTGGAGCACCACATATCCTTCTAGATCATGTCCCAGACCATATTATAGTAGGAGAAATATGCTACCAGACCATCCTGCAAGGATACAACGCTACCTTGGTCAAGGACAAGAAGAGGGCATTCATACCTTATGGTTTCCATGTAGGTTTCTACTTTGTGAAGGACACCGCTCAAGCCAAACAAGAAGAGTTGAGCCAAATATAGTTCAGATTCCATATAGGACGATTCTTGAAGCACGATCCAAAGGGTCTCATCTTGAAACATGCTTCGCAAGTTTCATCCCGTTGGTTGTACATCCACGAAAAATTTGAAGATGAAGTATTCATAAAAAATGCCTAAGACTGGGATGAGGTGGTGGCAAGAATGGTCGATCCCAAAATGACTAGGTTTAGGGCCATGAGCCTAGATGAACATGCGAAGACCATAGAGAAATCAACTCAAGAGGCCCTCAGAGCCAGGGAAGAAATGATAGTGGCAAAAGAAACAAAGGTTCCTCTAGTAGCTCTGGTGCAGGATAGAGGTTTCCCTATGAAACAGGACACACAGGAAAGGGGGTTTCTCATGATAGAACAAGCTTATCTAGTAATTATCAGCTGCAAGATGAACCAGAACTCATAGGAATGACATGGTCCCTTGTTGACAACCCAGATGAAAGTGAGGCAGGCCCAAGCGACCCTAAACTAATAGACATTGATGAAATCACTGGGTTAGACAACCCTGAAATCACAACGCCATAGGCCAGATCACCGGGGGATGTTTCATCTCAGTCAGAGACAACCAGAACATCAGGGAGAGCAAGTGCACCAAACCCCCTTCGAGAATTGATAAACATCTATGATGATGAAGAGAGCACAGAGGTATCCCTGGTGAGCCCTGTACAGATCATAGAGGAAAAGGAGCCAGAAAAGACATCTTCCCCAACTCCTGACTCTCAAATTCAGAGCCTTTCACACAATGACTAAGAGGTCAAAAGTGTCTTAGACATTGAACCAATCAATGTACCGTAAATTCAAAAGGATAGTTTGACAGACGAGACAGGGTCAGGTGAACAAAAGGAAGAAGCTCCACAACAGGAAATCGATGTCACAACGAATGATTGTCAAGTAAGTACCAAGCCTACCCATGATGCCTCAATTTCAATCGGTACTCAACTTCTCGATGAGAAACAAACTGAAACTGGACCATTGGATCACATGGAGGAAGTTCAAGAACCTAGTCTTGAACAAATATATACCATCGGGAGCTTGGGAAATATGCTCACTTGTGGAGATCAACAAATCCCCAAACCCATGGATGAAGTCTCTGACATACATGCCATCACTTATGACCAGAAAAGAAAAGCTATCATGAAAAGAAGCACCAAGAAGATGAGGATCACTCTAGGTCGCTCCATCCTCATCACCATGGAGGAAAATATAATCAACATAGAGCATGCCAAGACATCCAAACTTATCGACGCATGGATGGAAATCACAGATGCTACCCTGGACAGAGAGAAAAGGGATGAAGAGGAGCTAAATGCTGTTCTGAAATAATTGGAACATTTATGCCACTTGGCGAAATATTACCAGGACACCACACATGCTGCGATGTTCCTAAGAAGTGAATTCAAGGAGGCCTACAACAAATTTACAGATGAACGAAACCTATTCACTGCGAGGATAGCCTAGCTTCAAGAAGAAACCCTCATGTAACTAGCGATGTGGAAGGATATGGAGAGGTGGTACGAGAAAGCACACCAAGCCGTGGTAAGGATCGACTATATCATTGCGATGGAACAAGGCCGAGACATTGAAGAGCACAACATCCGGGTGCTAAGGGAAAGAAACATTGACCGCATAAGGAAATCGACCGAATATTTGGTTAAAATGTCTTAGGAACCTCATTGGTCAATCTAAGAGAAATGGGACAAGTGTGAGAAAGGCTGGACCAAGATCAACCAGGTAATGAAAGACATTGGCCTCCCCGAATTCGATGCACCCGATGACTTTGTCGACTTGGGTGACATAGTCAAATCTCACACCGAACAAGAATTATCATGGAATGAGGAAATAGAAAAGGTGGTAGACATGACGCCATGATAGGTGAAACAGTTCATGGAGCACCTGATCAAATTTCGAGCCTTGTTGTAGTAGTTAAGTTCCAGAATAGCCAAGTATAGGGCACATGCAATAGAGATATGAGAGATCATTTTGGACCTAATGGAACAACATAGATTCTCATATGCTAACACATGCGAGGATATCTTTGTCAAGTGTTAAGAGTATGACAATATTCATCCAATCAAATAAGACCATTTGATGACTCTGTGAAGACTGATAGAAGAAAGCGCCATGTGGTGAATTTTGTTTTACTTAGCTACACTTTAATAGTTATTTTTAGTTAATAGTATGTTATAAATAGGAGGATCGACCTATTAGTCAAAGGTTGATGGTTGTTGCAAAGACCCTTATTTTTGGATTTTGTAAATAACTATTTCAGAGTTGCCTTAATTGAGAATTCCTATTTAGGATCAGAGACAAGTTTGTGTTTTTTCATCAAAAGTGTGTATAATTGGATGTGGAGATGAATTATTTCTAATTTCATCTCATGAATGGATGCTGTAACGAGTAAGAGCTTCTAAATATGTTGATAAGTTATTTGATTCAATTTTTTACAGTTCTTGTATTTAATGATAAAAATTAAATCGTTGTGTTATTCTGTGATTGATGATTAGAGTTAAGAGAATTATTTTTCTTGCCACCGTTTATTGCATATGTGGTTTCTTCTGATAATCGCACCTTAGTCAATAATTGGAACACCAACAGGTTAATGTATTATTACTAGTCTTATGGTAGAGAATTGTTGTCTGCATGCTAGAGTAAAAGGGTTATCCCAAGCTCAACCTTCTCTAGTAGTTAAGTTTTCCCACTTTATTGCCTAGTTGGTTTATACCGGATTTTATCTTGTATCAATTCCATATATAAGAAAAAACACAAAAAGAGAACGTCCGAAATGAAGGAGAAGCCTTCACAAGAAAATGTAAAGCCCATCGATTAATTGGACGGATGGCAAGATCGTGAGAACCATTCCACCATTAAACATTGCAGAGTCTAATTTGGCCTCGGTGGCGGGTTTGGTTCCTTTTTTTGAGTTAAAGGGATTTAGGACCCATCAACACTAGGCTGCATCCAAAAATATTTGTCTCTCAAGCTCTTTTATTATGTCTCATCAATATCTTGCACCGCGCGTGTTTACAGTCTTTGTTGGACAACTAAGAGGGGGGG
>CBVK0100535946.1:0-12891 GCA_900067695.1 Picea abies | reverse complement strand
CCAGTATTATCGAATGTCAGCATTGCCTCGGCCCACTTAGTAAAATAATCAACAGCTACAATAATGTAACCATGCCCCCCGGCCGAGTGAGGGTGACATGTCATGAAATCAATGCCCCATTTCACAAAAGGACCTACTGAGACCACATGATGAAGTGGAGCAGGATGCGACCGAATCTTCTGATTAAAGGTCTGGCAAGCATGACACTTCTGAACAACAATAATGCAGTCATTGAATAAGGAAGGCCAAAAGTATCCTGCACGTAATATCTTCTGGGCAGTAGCATACCCAGACATATGACCACCACATGCTCCAGAATGGCAGTCATTCAAGGCTTTCTCAGCTTCGTCAAAGGTCAAACAACGCCTAAAGATAGAGTCAATGCCTCAACAGTAAAGAGTATCACCGAGGATAATATAATGGCGTGCTTGATAACGGACATGACGGAGTTCGACACTAGACAAAGCAGGCCGGAAAGTTTGAGTTTGGAGATATATAATGATATCTCCGTACCAAATATCATCAGAACTGATAAGGAAAAGTGATTCATCAAGTAACGAATCGACTGCTACTTTTTTCGTGTCGGTGTGGGGAAAATCACAAATTAACTCAGCGAAAACTAAGGATTTCTTCGACGTGGTGTGATAGAATTCCAAATAGAACTCCTAGAGAATGACAATCCACTTGGAGTACTTTCCCCCCGGAAATTGACGTGTCAATATATGTTGCATGGGGTTACAATGTGAAATCACTGTAGTCTTCCTGGAGAGAATATAATGACGGAAATGCTGAACTACTTGAACAGCAGCCAAGGCCAACTTTTCAACATGTTGGTACTTGATTTTAGTGGAAGTGAGACTTCGACTCAAGTAATATATAACATTTTCATCGTGTGCATCATCCTCTTGAACGAGAACCATGCTGATAGTATACTCGGATGCAGCTAAATAAAGAAAGTAATCCCGACTATAATCAGGAGGGAAAAGAAGAGGAGCTTTCGTGAGGGACAACTTTAAAGCTTCAAAAGCGTTATTAGCAACCTTATCCCAAACAAACTTTGAACCTTTCTTTAGAAGACGTGTAAAACCCCGAGTAATCTCAGCGTAATTCGGGATGAAGCGACGAAGAAAGTTTGCTTTCCCTTGCAAACTTTGTAACTGGCGCAAAGAAGAAGGAGGAGGGAGATTAAGAATTGCCTCAACCTTAATAGGATCTACCCAGATCCCATGGCGTGAAACAATGAAACTGAGGAGACGGTCGGATTCAACGCAAAAGACACATTTATGAGGATTCAGGCAAATTCGATAGAATCGACAACGAACGAAAATTTCTCAGAGATGATTAGGGTGATCGACTCGACATAAAGAATGAGCTGGCAAATAGTCCAAATAAGGTTGAACGATATGCTTGATATCGTGAAATGCGTAAGACATAGCACGTTGGAATGTTGGACTTGTGTTCTTCAGACCGAAGGGGAGTTTTCTGTAGGCGAAAGTACCCCAAGGACAAATAAAATTCGTTTTATGTTGGTCCTCAGGAGCGATATTAATTTGATTATAGCCGAAAAATCCATCCATAAGAGAAAAGATTTCGCTGCCGCCACAGTCATCGACGATCTGGTCGACAAAAGGGGTTGGAAAGTTGTCCTTTGGACAAGCTTTCTTAATATCCCGATAATCAACACAAACACGTATACTACCACCTTTCTTATCAATCGGTACGGGGTTTGAAACCCATTCTGTCAATGCCACGGGATAAATAAAACCGACTTTAAGAAGTTTTTCAACTTCAAGTTTAATAGCTTCCGCTTTACGTGGATGGACAGGACGGAGATGCTGCTAGACTAGTTTACCTCCGAGGTATGTATTAATTTCATGGACAACAATAGAAGGGTCAATACCCGACATCTCTTCGTAACTCCAGGCAAAGATATCACGAAATTCTTTAAACAAGGAAGTATAAGTGACAATTTCTTCTGGAGAACACGAAGCTCCAATATGAACATGCTCTACTATCCCAGGTTTAATTGAAATATCTATGGGTACCATGGGAGAAATGTTACTGATGTTCCCTTCTGCAAACACATCACATGTATATTGGGGAACCGTGGATATAACAACAATGGTCGATGGAGTTGAAATCTGCTGATAATTCTCAAGAGTGTGTTGTTCCATAAACAGTATGGAACGATGATGCCCATCATCCCAAGGGGTGTCCTCCATGATGGAAATGATCATCTCGTCAGTGGGAAAAATGACATGGAAAGGATCGGGAGACAACTCATCAAAAGAGGAAGTAGTAAGGGTTGTCGATTGAATGGCTTGATAAGCGGACTCAACTGGACTTAACAGCATGACGTCGCCGAAACGAACATGATCTCCAGGATCAGGGACTATCCAAGGGTCGGCAGACACAGGAAGTTCATGAGGTATAGTAGAGATCATATTAATAGAAGCAATTGACGGGTGTGGAATATCGGGTGGTGGTGGTATGGGGAAAGTACCCATTAACGAAGAGTCTTTTAAAAGACCGACTCCAACATTCTCGTAACCCGGTGGGGTTTTAGCTATGAATGGCACGTTGCCAGTGCGAGTGTCAGCATTAAATAAGGCAAGTTGATCAACTGTAACCACTTTTCCCTGGTGAGGAAATCGTACGACACGGAACAGGGTAGACACAACAGCATGCATAGAATCGACCCAGCTACGTCCAAGTAGAAGATTATAATCTAGGGGAGCATCGAAAACTTCCACTTCAACCTGGACGGTCTTACCTTCGAGAGTGACAGGCAACGACGGAAGAACACCGTAAGGCTTAAAACCAAAGCCGTTAAAGGCTCTCAAAGTGTCTTGTGATTCGTTTAAATGAGGACAGCCAATGTCTTTCCAACAAGTAAAAGACATTACACACGTAGAGGCACCCTCATTAATAACAGTCTAACAAATTCTCTTGTCGGAGACAACAACTTGTATTTGAAACACAAGCTATGGGGGTAACCTTGGAATATGGTCTTCCAAGTCAAAGACTATCAAATTTGTGTCTGTGGGATCAATTCCACCTATAGCTTTCAACAGAGCCCTTCGCTGTGCAGAGCAAGACTGAAGGACTTCAAGGGCAAACATTGCTGAAGGTGCTTGGGCCAGATCTTTGACAATGCTATAGTTGTGGGCCGCATGAGCATGAGGATTGAATGCTGATTTCTTAACGACACCTTTCGGGGGCAGTCATATAACTGTATCAAGGCTCGGTTGTTCGAGATGAAGAGGACAGTTTGTGGGTGGATTCGATGGAGAGGGTTGTACCAGATCAGGAGGTGAATCGTCAACCTTCTCCTTAGAAGGAGTATAGTCTTTAGCTCTAGTGGTAAGTGCAATGTTGTCCTTTTTGGAATCACCAGTGCACATCAAAACATAAGATGATGTAGAAGTAGAGGGTTGGTCGTGGATGACCAACGAAGCCTATTGTTGAGACGGGAAGGGTTGAGACAAGAATGCCGGCGTAGAGGGTTTTGGCGTTCCTTGAAGGAACTTGTTCACCTCGACATGTCTTGGACAATCCTTCGTGTAGTGATCATCACCACAGATAAGGCAAGGGTAGCGTGGTTTGCGCTTATCCCGGTCTTCAACAGGAGGGGTTTTGGTTTGCTCATTCTGATTATTATTTTTACTCTCCTTATTCTTGCCTCTCCCTTTCTTGGATTTATTCTTATCGGTAGGTGTAGATTGAACAACATTTACCTCAGAGGTTTTACCGGTGGGAGGAGCAGGAGACGGAGCACTTTGAACATTAGAAGAATTGGATTTAGGGGTTGTAGTTGAAACGAAATGTGAATGGGTATGAGTGGTACCAATCACACCATTAGCTCCATGCGAGGCAGTTGGAGCAGTAGAAGTGCTGGAAGTACCAGGACGAGGTAAATCAGGTAGTAGGGTGTAAAGTGTTCCCATTTGCGAATAAATGAGATCAAGATACTGAGCACGACTGATAGCCTGCTCTTCTGTAACAACACCACCCATATCAATGTCTTTACCAATTTCATTCACGAAAGATTTCGTAAACCATTCTGCCAGTAACTGATCAGAGAGTTCAAGTTTGATGAGATGTCGTCTCCTTCTCCACTCATGTATATGGTCCGAGATGTGAGTACCTTTAGTTTGTTTAAAAGAAGTCAGGATCTCAGTGCCAATATTGTAACAGATCGATAACTGGTAATGTGTGAGAAACGCCATAGCTAGGGTGTTGAAATCAGAAAAGAAACCTCGTGGCAATTCAATGTACCACTTTGCAGCCGAACCGGTGAGGGTTCGTTGAAAAAGACGTAGGCGAATGGAGTCATCCATCAACGAATTGGACGAACACCATAAATGAAAAGTCATGACATGATTATTTGGGTCCTCTCCTGGCTTTCCATCAAATTTCGGAATATCCGATTGAAGTTTAGAAGGGATAGCAGGCCATTGGGGAGAGTGACGAATAGGATCATTGAGGATCTGAGACAAATCTAGCAAATCCAAAGTAGCAAGAAAAGGCAACTGGCAGTTTACTTGTGGGTACTGATGGCTTTGGGGTGGAAGCCCTGTTGGCAAACCAGTAGGACCATAGGAAGACTGTCCATATAGGGAAGGCCCTGGTTGACTCTGTGGTGGACGGATAGGATAGTAACCCCAAGGATTCTAACCTTGAGTTTGAGTAGAGACATGGGGTTGAGTAGTCTGACGTGAACCCCAAATAGGATTGGTTACACCCGGATATGGTTGACCCACTGCAGGGACAGTTTGTTGCCCCCCAGCATTTTGAGGAAAGTTCTGTAGAAGGTGAGTCCAATACTGGGCCAACTCAGGGGGTATATTTTGTCCAAAAGGGGAGGTTGGTCCCCCTACTGTAGTTATAGTTCCACCCGGAAGTTGCATGCCAACCGTGGGTTGCGTAGTAACTTTGTTGTGTCCGGGAAAAGGAAAAGGAACCGTGCCACCCTGTCCACCAATAGGAATCTGTGGGTTTGGTGCAACAGTTGGGATAGTACCACTAGGGTTAGGATTACCAGAAGGAAACTGAGGGAGTGTCGGAATGAAACCGGGAATAGGATGCCCAGGAAAAGGAAGACCACCTGGAGAACCGGTTGGGGTTTGCAGAGGTGTTGGATTGGCAGAATTCAACAAAGCATTCAACGCATGGTAGCTGGGTGGTAACGTCGGGATGACATCAGGTGTTCTCTGGGTATTGATAGGAGGAAGAGTAGTTGCAGCAATTCCGGTTTGGACACTCGTAGTATTCGCAAGATGGGCCATCTCGGGAGGGAGAACAAAATGATATGTGGTAGTCTCGGGTGTAGTCTCTATCTCAGGAGACACAGGAGGGTTGATTTCGTACAGGGGGTGATTCTGTACCGAACATAACTCGAGGGAAATTACCAGACCAAAAAGGATATTGGCCTACTACATCATGAGAAGGCCCAACAGTTGATTCAGAAGATGTAACAACAATTTCCTCAAAAGGATTTACTCGTCCAACAGGTCGTTCACCACGACAAACGTGATAGTCCTCTATAGTGTTAGTAACTCGAAATTCTTCTAGAGAATCAGTTCGTTCGACTTTTGGAAGTGGTGTGGTGACAACTGGAACATCAATGGTTTCCCCTTGTGGTGAAGTAACCACAGGGACTTCAGTCTTATGGGGTGAACCCTCAGGTGTACCAGTAGGTTGAGGATCATCTAGATGCTCTGGAGATAATCCTTGCATTCTATGAGAATGCCATGAGAGAGAAATTGTAAACAAGTGACAAGTTCCATGAGAAAATTCCTAAGGTCAACTTCAAGAAACAAGCAACACTCACTAGTAAACAAAATCTAGGAAGCAATCACCAAGCAAACAATACCTTCTAATTTTGAATCCACTAGTTGGTGATGAAATCCAACGTTGCAACAATGAGACGAGAAGGGGCGGGGCTAAGGTGGAAAAAGTTACGTTGATGACCTGCTTAACAGACTTACGCCCTGGTGCAAGATCCTACACATAATCGTGGGTATACCCTCCAAGGAGCCCAAGTGAGTTTGATCAACGTTGATTCCAGGTACCGTGAAGACTTTCCCCTCCACAGTCACCTTGGGTAAGAACCTAGAGAGATAGGCCACTAAGGTCACCACAAACAACAGTACAGCCTGGGGGAACAGTCGTCAGTCCAATCCACACACAAGGGTAGGGTATCAAGCCTGAAACCAACTCAAAGGCTTCCACTCATAATTCTGGGTATACCTCGGAGTGATCCCCGTAATACATGCAATCTCTACACCGATGTCAACAAAGTAGGGTTAGTAACTCTGCAAACACCAATGCAACCTAGTGCTTGACCCTTGTGTTAGAAGGGCATCCCAGGACAATATGTTACAAATAGAATTTAACACTCCCTAACTCAAGATTCTATTGTGTGTTTTTGAGCTTTTGGAGAGTGTATCTCTCTTCCTACTCCAAAGCACTAGCCTAGCTAAATGTTGGTGTAAAAGAGCCCTAGAAAAGAGTTACTAGATCAATTTTAATATGACGCAATGTTTTTAAAAGATGTTGTTTACTCAAAGGTAACGGAAGTGAAACTCATGATGTATGACTCTGACCCAAATAATGCAAGGATAATGATGAAATATAATCTTTTAATTTCGTGAATCCTATTTATGGGAGAGAGAGAGAAATTTTCCAAATCAATCTCAATACTACAATGCAAATGCAATGCTCAATTTTCTTTCAGATGCTAATGCAAACAATCATTTATCAATGAGCAATTTCTATAAGTCTTTTTCAATACTTCAATAAACTCTAAAACTTGATTTTCAATGTTTTTGAAAAAGCAAAAACAAAATCTTGAAAGAAAAATTGTTGTTCACTTTCCAAGAAGAACTTCGATTAATGAGAAAAGAAAATCAAACCATCATAATCAAACAATAACAACCCAACCAAAACTTTCAATGAAAGTAAAAACCAAAAAAAAACCAATGAGTTCCTCAATGCAAATGAAAATTGTTCTTTCGAACCAACAAACAAATGAGAAACACCAAACACTTAACTCTCAACCAATCACTGGTTCTCAGCTAACTCGACACACTCAATTCCAGAAGTCAGAGAGAAAGAAAATGCCAATAAGAGCCAAGAGATGAAAGTCAAGCTACAAAGGGCAAGAAAGACCTTGAAACCCTAAATTAGTTCGAGCATGCAAACTAAAGCAAGAGATGCATAAGTCAATGATCTAATAAGCCAAAAAGATGTAATTCAATTGTTCTGAGCAATTGAAAAAATCTAAACTTAATTTCAAAAAATTTCAAAAATCTTGCTCGCAGGCAAGCTGTGTAAGACAATGTGAGAAGATAGGATTCTTGCAGGCCACCTTAAAGCAAGGTGCGAGGTGTTCACACTGGACCCTATATGCAAGGTGCGAATTTGACTGGTTCTCGCAGGCTGTCAATGAACACAGTGAGAGAACTCCTGAAGATAATGAAAATTTTGAAAAATCAAGCAAAATTCAAGCTGTCTTATAGACCCAGAAGGTCTCTCAGGGTATCCTGAGGACTCAGAAACTGACAAAACAAGAGAGAAATGCAAATAGAGAAAATGGCCACAGAAAATTCAAAAACCAAAAATAAAAAGGGAATGGTTCCCTAGTCGAGTCGCCAATTTTGTTTCAGGATAAATCCGTAAGTGCGGACACAAACTGATCTCCCTAGACCCAACTGGATCTAGAACAAAACAGGACATAATAATACACTTTCCCTACATTTAACCTATTGAATGAACTAAGAGACTAGGATCATGAACATACCTTATGAATGCTCTCCTCAGGTCTCTTTTTTTCCAAGATTCACTCCAATTCTCTTGTTCCATTCAGATCACAATAGTACAAACCAATCGAAGTGAAGGAAGATCAATATATTCAATAGCTAATCTATACATATGATCAAGGATTATGTAATAAAGTGACATCATATTTATGGGAAAGGGACATATTACTGTATTGAATTAATTGAAAGTGAAACTTACAACCTGAGCCTTGATATTGTAGATCTCCTTTCGATGGCTCCTAACTCTGACACACACACTTGCTCATGCATGAAGAAAATCAACCACTTTTGATGACCTTGTTGTTGTCTCTTGCTGCTGTAGCATCAGTCCTCCATACAGTCTTGCACTAATTATCCAATCAATCTCTTTCTAGTTTGATTCTGACCTTTTCCATGAGCAATCTCCTCAATATATAGGAGAATATAGATTAGTTACTTGGATAGGAAATGATCCCAAGATATCAGGAAAGCCAGTACTTAGATAACCATTCGCTAGCCAACTCATTCTTCTCGAAGATTCCCTTCTAGCAGGCTCGAGAACCTCATCTTTTTCCTCTTTAAAAAGATGTTCGCACCCTGGAAGTTTGGCACAGTGCGAACCCCTCGCACTCCAGCTTAATGTAGCCTGCAAGAATTAGGAATTCTCGCAGGTAAATATATAGACAGCCTGCGAACCTCTTTAAAAAATATGATTTCTGGAAACAGACAAGTGTAACTTTTCTCAAGAAAGTGTTCTTAGTGAAGAGCTTGATTTTCCATCATCGTAACATCATCATATGAACATCATGATGACCAAAATTGTGGATAACACACATGAAGTCCAGATGCTGAAAGGTGACACCTAACTTATTAAAAATTTGGCACATTTTATCACTTTCTCACACACAAAGTCACTACTCACTCACATAGTTTCATCTCGAATTATGGAGGTTGAAGTAATTTCCCCCCAAAAGGATTATGAAATGCCCCACCCTTTTCTTGAAGGAATTATCCACTCCCACTTAACTTAAATGAGATTGGTTCACACCCGCAATCTCACAAACAACCACATCTAAATTTTTTCTAAAACTCACTAAGTTTTCCTCCATAGGAGGGGCCAAAATATTTTTTTTAGTCTAGGTAGGATCTCGGGGATAGGCATCCAAATAATTCCCCATTATCTGGTTCTCACATCTTCAAACATTAGAAGTTGATAAATAGGGAACTTTAAAATCCTCCAAGTCAAGTGTTCCTAACACCATAAGGAAGGGAGATACCTGTGAAGGGTCCAAGGCTGAGGTCTGGTTGTTCTGTGCATCCCCCCTTGAGGCACCCACCTCTTGGATGGGATCCATCCTGTGACCCATTTCTAAGGCTGAAAATATAAATGTCACACTTTGACCGAGGTACCTAGTGACCAAATTTTAGGTGGCAATTGTGGGCTGCAATTGCACCTTGATCGGATTTTGTGTGGCTATTGGGAAATATTGCCATCTCTTTCGGGATATGCACCCTATACCCCTCATTATAACTAATTGTTTCATCCTTCACTAGCCGCTCTTTGGGTGGCTTCAGACCCCACTGTTGAGTGCTATTGGAAGGTCTAGTGCTATTTTAGAGGAAGGACGTTACATATTTTAGGACACAAGAATTTGTTTTCTTTGTTCTCCCAAGTGGAAAAAATCCACCTACCCACATGTATGTTTCTTTGATTTAGGTATGATTCTCTTGTGATTACATGCGATTGTGAGATATATTGTGAAGGTCCAAGTTATACAAAGTCTCTTGTTCATTTATTGATCTCATCACCATTTTCACACATCCACTTTGATAGCTGGACATCATAGGGGACCCACAGAATCCCCATCGTTCCAGACGCTTGCTAAATATCCCTCTTATTTTAGGGGGAGTTCCTAGTCTTTCCAAATCATCGGTTCAACCCTCTCACACCCCTGTGAGTGTTATTCTCTTGGGATCAGCTTTGATTGGCTCCCTTCTACTTGGGTCAACTTCCCAAGGCCAACCATCCACTCCCTCTCCTTCACAAGGAAGTGGGGGGGAAACTTCTTCCCAAGGGGGAAGTACAAACCCACCTCACCCCACTTACAAATAAGGTACACAAACCACTCAAACCATGGCTAGAACTAACCCTCCACCGCCACTCCAAATTCCATACTTGGCTTCCCTCAACATACCATATCTGAGAAATCTCACAAATGATCTTATATTGCATGACCCCACATGGCCTGCAATGCCTACCAAAATACCTTTAGACATCCCAAAGTTTGAAGAAAAGGCAAGAGACGACCCCACCAACCATGTCATGACCTTACACTTATGGTTCTCTTCAAACAACATCATGGATGACTATGTCCGATTAAGGTTATTTCATTGCACACTCACAGTCCCATCACCCAAGTGGTATGTCGACGAAAAATTAAGGTCCCATGCAACTTTTGAATCCTTGGACAAAGAATTTTTTACATTCTTTCAACCACCAACCTGTCATGAAAATGGTATTGAACTTCTCTTAGAATTTAAACAAACCTCAGCCACACATATCACTGACCACATTCACGAATGGCATCGACGACGTAGTTTATTCAAAGCAAAAACCACCAAGAAACAATGCCTCGATTGGTTTCTTAGATCACATGTCTCACTCATTGCCAAGGATGTGGCCTCCACCTTTCCCCAATATGAAGAGGAATCCATCAACAAGGATCAACAATATGACCTTATTTACACACAGTCATGGTACTTATACATAGTACTACCTGACGTCCCGATACTCGTACCATTTGGCCAAGACAAACCTAGGATGTCTCACTCAGTGGATGGATTGATTGGTACCACAACACACCACAACCCGTACATCCAACCACCACCCATGTACAGTACACCCCAACATCCACCGATATATGGAGGACCCCCTTATTACCATACTTCCCCTTACTAGCATCCATACCTTGTTCTCCCCCCTCTACCCACGAGTGGACCCGCATCGACACCCATGATGTGCCTAGCTGCACAACCAAGTTCTGGTACCTACTCTATTTCAACTTACACCCTAAGCACTAGTTAAATCACTGTGCCTTCCTATGTACCATATGAATCATTGCTACAGAATAATCCGTACTTTCCATTTCCTGGTCCTCTACAACCCATGGATCCACCACAAGGACAACCACATGCTGGGGTTAACTTTGTTCAGCCCCGTCCCATTTAGCAATTTCAAAATTTTGAACAACTGAATACGGAAAATTGGGCCCATAAGTCGAATAATTCCAAGAAGAAAGGAAAAAACTGAAACAATAATAATCCAAGACCAGGGAGAAATAATCCCCAACAAAACCAACCTGCTGGGGGCAACCAGAATCAAGGGAACCAGAACCCCCAAGGGGGAAATCACAACAAATTCCAAGGAAATAATAACAATAACCTCTCGACAAACTTCCCTTGCACCCTTTTTGGTGAATATGGCCATTATACTCACCATTGCCCCCAAAGTTATGACTTTAAATGGATGAAATATCTACAAATAGACCCCGTCCCCTAGTACCGCCTGCCCCTCAGCAGACCCCACAATAGTATGTGAAACAAGCACCATAGATGGTGTTGAAAAAACCTATTACACAACAAGGTGTGATGAACACCCAACAAGAGATGCACCCTGCCCCACCACAGATGGGACAGTATCAAAACCCTACCACTCCTACAGATCGCACTATCCTTCTTACTAGTGAAGAGGAAATTCTTATACAAACGCGCTACCATCAATGCAATGCACCCTATGAATCTACTCCCACCAACTTAGAAGAAGTTCCAATCACACTTGGACCACCTTTGATGATTCCATGCCCTAAAAATGAACCACCCCTTTGCATTCCTCATATCCCATTATGACAAAATGCCAACAACCCTCAAGCTAGGGTAGCACACAATTACAGTTTGGTGGATGACTTGGCACAATCCCCTGCCACCATGTCAGTCTTGGAAGTCTTTCAAACCTGTCCCACTCAATGGAATTCACTAAATTCTGCCCTGGGGGATGTTGACCCTACTGATACTAGACTCATCAAATTTGATCTATATTGTGAGGAACCTCATCTCCCTACTTTGGTAGCATTCCAGATAACAGTTAAAATTTAGAACATCACAATTCATCAATGCATCATTGATGAAGTTGCATCCACATGCATCATGTCCAAAATTGTATGGTAGAAACTCGGCTCCCCTGAGCTAATACCATCCACCATTACTTTGAGAGCTTATGATGGACAACCATACTCTCTTGAAGGGATATTTGAAAATGTCCCCGTTGAGCTTGGGGGAAAAACCATCCTTATTGACACTAAGGTTATCAACAACCCACTCGATTACAATATATTGTTCGAACATAGCTACATGTATGCTATGAAGTATGTTGCCTCTTATGTGTTCCGAACGATGATGTTCCCCCACAACGGGAAGATCATCATCATTGATCAGGTTTCACATTATAAGCCTAACCCTTCCTCCAACATCGATAACATCCTAGCTTTTTTCCATACTAATTTTGAATCCTACCCACTGATCGAGATGGCCCCGAGAATTTTCAAAGACCCATCATTTCTAGGGACATACCATAGGGCACCCCCACTCATACACTCATCAGCGCAAGTATGTGTTCTCTCTTCCAATGGAATTGAAACTGGAGATACTATTCCTCCCACCGAGGCTTCTTCACTATCTGAAGTCTCACTAGTCACAGATATCCTACCTCAGGAATCCCTTGAGAACTCTCCCATGCCACCTATTCTTGATTTCACTCTCCCCCAGGGTCACATCCCGATTTGGGAGACAATCCTTCAAGCCATTACTCAAATGCCTTTCTTCTACCCCTCACCGTGCATACAATCTTTCTAGGTAGCTGCAACGCTTACTCTACCTAACATGGTGCTTTCCATCCTAGTTTGGTATCTACACCCACTTGAGATGGTTCCTAAACCATCCCTCCCTCCCCAAATAGAGGGAATCCTAATGCATATCCCATTCCTCACTCTGACCGCACCACCCTCACCCCCACTCGTTAGTGCCACTACTACAG
>CBVK0100535945.1:0-19956 GCA_900067695.1 Picea abies | reverse complement strand
TTCAACTTCCTTGTGCACTATGTGAGAAAGAAGGACACCCCGCCAATCAATGTCCCTATCTGCCCGAGTTACACAATTTAATCCAACTTTCCTCGAGCAACCACACCACTCATTGCTTCACCCAATGCACCTAGTAATACCACCACATACTCGACTACAGGTAAGATAGGGTTGTGAACCAAATTCTCCTATGCTATATGTTCATAGTATGGCCATTACACCCACCATTTCCCTAGGCTACCTCAATTTCAACAGACGCTCACGGCAGTACACCAAAGCTTTCAGTAAGACTCCACTCCATCCGCATCATCCCATACTCCTGTCGCTGACATCCACTATGTCATGACCTCAGTCAATGAATGGATGAGATTCCCTTGCTCTCTCTGTGAATCACTTAACCATTTCACATATCAGTGTCCTATGATCATTGAATATAGGCTTTGCCAAATGGCCCTTATTCAAAATCCTACACCTTCCCCATTGCCAGAGGTACCAATGATTACCCCTACTCCATCCTCTGATGTTGTTCATATTATCTCTCATGAGCCTGAGGAATTTCCCACTCCTCCATGGTTCATGGATAGCCTATATGAGGATTTACCCCCAAATCCCCCCAATTCTCCAGTTCATTTCCCCACGAAAATCTTACACCTGACTACAATTTTTAACCCACATTACCTCGATATTTGGTTTATGTCAAGAAAAACATTGCAACATCCTTGCGCCACCCCCTCTACATCATCACCACCAGAAGACAACCACATAGTGACACTTGCCAATGTTACTCCCCTGGATCCTCTATATTCTTACTAGTTCCACTGCGACGAAGACATCCTCAAGTAATTAACTACCCCTGATTTCCCATGGAATGTGCTCCATCACAGAGCACTCTTTCTCTTGTAGCAAGCCTTTGATCCCCCTAGCCAAGAATCCATCTATGCAATCGAAACCAAATATTTTATCCCATCAAGGCATATAGAGTGGTTCCATAATCCTATCCTTGCCCTGGCACTTTTGAAGAAGGAAACATGGCCAACATTTCCCCCACTATCAAGATTGATATTTCCATCAAAACAGGAATCATAGAAGAAATCACCATTGGTGTTGCATGCTCTCCTGAAGAACTTATAGTTTACAAAGCTCTCTTCCAGGAATACCGACACATTTTTTCCTGGTCATACATAGAGATGCCCGACCTTGATCCTTCTATTGTTGAACATCATATAGACACATGGCCTGATATCACGACTGTGCGACAAAATCAATTCCCATTTCACCCCTCCAAAGCAGTGGCCATCAAAGCCAAAATTGACAAATTACGTATTGCAGGGTTCATATACCCCATCACATATATGTCATGGGTTTCCAACCCCATCCATGTCAACAATAAACAGGGAACTATTCACATCTTCACTGACTTTCGTGACCTCAATCACACCTATCCCAAAGACAACTTCCCAATGCCTTTCATTGACCAAATTATCGATGATTGTGCCCACCACGAAGCCTTGTCCTTCATGGATGGTTTCTCTGGCTACAATCAAATTCAGGTTCATCCTATAGACCAGTACAAAACCACATTCACTACCCCATGGGGTACTTTTGCATATCGTGTCATGCCTTTTGGCCTCAATAACGTCGGTGCGACATTCAAATGGGCCATGACATACGTTTTCAATGATCTGGCTCATATCATCCTTGATTACTTGGATGACCTCACCGCTCGATCCAAGAAACACAATCAACATCTAGATGACTTACGAATCATCTTTCAATGGTGTTGTTAGTACAATATCCGCTTGAACTGCCTCAAGTGAGTATTCTGCATCACCATTGGATGCCTCCTTGGGTTCATCGTTTCCCAACGTGGAATCACCGTCGACCCCCTCAAGGTCCAAGCCATCACAAAAATTCCACCACCTCAGAATTTACGCCAACTACAAAGCCTACAAGGCAAAGCTAACTTTTTACACTTGTCCCAGATTATGCCACTCGGCCCCATGGTTTCCTTTGCTTATTGCATCACGATATCCCATTCCAATGGGATGAACATGCCCAAACTACTTTTTATGATTTAAAAGCGGTGCTCTCCAACACCCCTTTGATTATTCTACTTGAATATGATCGCGACTACATCCTCTACTTATTGGCCTCAACCGTCTTAGTAGCAGGTGCTCTCGTCCAGCTAGGGGATGATGGTCGCGAGCATGCAATTTACTATATTAGTAAAAACCTTTTAGGGCCACCCATAAATTACAATCATGAAGAGAGACTCGCCCTTGCAGTTGTCCTCGCAGTCCAGAAACTATGCCATTATATCCTTCTTTGCACTACCAAAGTCATGGAAGATTCCAACCCCATGCAATACTTTCTTAGTCATCGACAATTTAATGGTAAATTTTCCTGATGGATCGTCATTCTTCAGGACTATGATCTTGAATTTTCAACACCCAAGAGAAAGAAATCCCTCATCCTCACCAAACTCATCATGACATTTCCCTTAGATACTATTAGTTCACTCGTTAATACAAACTTCCCCAATGAACACCTCTTCTACATCCCCTCAAATGATCCCTGGTACAACGATCTCCTTGTATACATTCGAACACAAAAATTTGGACCCCACCTCTCCCAGGACGATTGTCGACGTATTCGCCATCAGGCCTCTTGATATCTCCTTATCGATGACATCTTATATCGCCGAGGGGTCGACACCATACTCCGTCGATGTTTTACCATTGACAAAGATGACAGAGTTATGAATGATTTCCACAATAGTTCTTGTGGTGTTCACCTATCAGGGATGTCCATCGCCCAAAAAATCATTCACACATGCTACTTCTAGCCCACATTGTTTCACGACCATATCCACGATGTGAAAAATACTAGCTTTATGCCCACAAATGATGAGCACCACCCACTCTTCTACACCCAGTCATCACTATCCGCTCCTTTTGAAAATGGGGCATAGACTTCATGACTTTCAACCCTCCATATAGAAATGGACACAAATACATCGTCTTGGTAGTCAATTACTTTACCAAGTGGGTCGAAGCCATGCCTACCTTCAACAACATTGTTGACACAACATCACATTTTTTCTTTAATCACGTCATCTCCCGCTTTGGAGTCCCACTAAATTTAGTCTCCAATCATGGGAAACACTTCGAGAATGAGATCTTCATTGAACTCTCCTCTAGGTTAGGCTTCTCCCACGAGTTCGCCTCCCCATACTACCCTCAACCCAATAAACAGGTAGAAGCAGTCAATAAGGTCCTCAAAACCATGTTACAGTGCATGGTTAACAAACATAATACCAATTGACATCATATGTTGTTTTCCACGTGATATTTAAAACTTCCATAGGATTTACACCATTTCATCTTGTCCATGGGGTCGAAGCCACTCTCCTCATCGAGTCTGAAATTCCCACTGTACGCACCACCATCAAGCTTTTACCTGACACTTCTCCAATGGAGAAGTGCTTGTTGAACTTAGAGTTACTGGATGAAGATCATCAATCTTCATTACAGAATAATAAGGCAGCCAAAAAATGGTCAAAGGCCAACTTTGATCGCCATTTCAACCTTCGCTCATTTAACGAAGGAGACCTCGTCCTTGCCTACAATATCACCCATGATACCCTCGACCATGGAAAATTCGAGTCATTATGGCATGGAACCTACATCGTTCAACACTGCCTCACTAAATTCACATACATCCTAGCCTCTCCCAAAGGCCACCCTCTCAAAGAACCCATCAATGGGTTGTACTTAAATAAATTTTACGCCTGAGCGTAGTCATTCTACACTAGGATTTTTCTTTTTTGTACACGTTTTGCAGATTTTTTAATCTTCTTTTTCCCTCCATGCCTTATGTCTGATATACCATTTGTGTTATTGAAATATGCTTCCTCCATCGGCCTACCACATTGGTTACACTTACAGATCTAGCCGATGGATACAAAATCTTGCTTCGACCGCTTGGGCCCTCTGTAACCCCTCACATGAAATGCTCCACTACAACGACATATGTTTGGGATCATCAACCAACAACCAAGAAGAATACATAGCCATCATTAGCCTCCTTGTTGAGGCCAGTCACCACCTTAGTGTCTTATTAGATTCTCAGCTTGTCATTTTCTAGCTCAACAATGTATACCATGTCCGTGATCCTTGCCTCTTCTGCAAATCCTTGCAAGTTAGACTCTTATCTCGACAATTTGATTCAATTACATTTACACATATTCCAAAAAAATTTAATCAAATAGTGGATAATGTGGCTAACCTAGTGTTAGATTGGCATTTATCACATCAAGACACCATTACACATACATAAATTATCAAAATTTGTCGCAACATATAGATTAGACATCATAAAAAGAACAATAAAACATCATCACATGTGAACTCTGCAAAGGTCCCAAAAATGTGTATCCATATATATGTATATCGATCAATGTGCCATCAATGTTTACAAAAAATAGTACAACATGTACATCGCCCATAGGCAGGTGAACCCCCCCATCCCTATAGGTAAAAAATAGGTGTCACACTACCCTATATACAACATGGGATGACAGGCCTATAAATAAGAAAAATAAATACATCAAGCACTCATGGTGCCGCTAGAGAACCACCACCAGGTCCTCTGTTAGGAGGTGGTGCCCCACCAGTTGGGGGTCCGCCCAATCCAGGTGGCAGTCGCCCTGTCATCGCTGCTTCCACCACCACTGCTCAAAAGGTCAAGGTCCACAACTCTATCTATCCTCCCATGCACTACTCCAAGACTCCCTCATCTTGGATTTGAGTCCACATGACCTTAGGAAATCCCTGTAGTACCACCTCCAACCCACGACAGAAGTGCTCAAGCACCCCACCGACCTCTCCCTAAGGTGCATTCGATGATCCTGCACCAGGCTTGTCAAATCTGTGCCTTCGGCCAGCTCTTGCATCATCGGTTGGCCTTGGACTAGCCTCGTAGTTACAATGCCTCTCTCCCGCCCATTGTTCACCCTGTGACGGTCTCACTGGTTCCTCACGAGATGATGCTCTAACCAACTCCATCTCCCGACCTCCTGGCCCCACATATGCACATACAAAAAACAAATGATAGCATCAACATCCATCCATATATAAAACATATGCTACACTATCCAAAACATTAAATACATCAACATACCTCTGTGGTCCCACACCTCTCCAGGAGGTAAGAACATGTCAGTATCCCAACAATAGTCCATCCCACCATATGAGTATCACAGGATGATATGTGGCATCTGATGCCACACACATGCTAGCTCAATCGTAAATTAATGGCCACCCTCCCCACCCCCATGATGAACCTAGATCACTTCCCATCACATCAATCATGGCTCTCGTGCACCAGGCACATCCAACAAAACCCTTAGGCGTAACATCGACACCCTCTCCAAGAACCAAGCCACTAAGATCGACCCAAAGGAGAAATCCCCTGAGTCAATAGCCCAACACCTATTGATTTTCCCCACCATCTTGGCGTGTAGCATCAAGCCCCATGGAAAATGTTGTCCACCCAGTGCCCTCTGCATGATTCTCAACTGACCACCACTGATTCGCTAAGTATCTAGGGACCCATAGATACCACAATCATCACTGCAATGAAACGATGCACAAGGGCGTACAACTTCATAATCCTCATCACCGAGCCTGACATAAATTTCTCCCCAATACAATATGTCTGTGCCAGGTCAACCAACTGACCATCCGCTGGCAACAGGGGATCAAGAGGTAGAGAGCTTCTTCGAAAAGGGAGCCCAGTCAAGAAATACACATCCTCTATCACAAAGAATGTGAGTTGCTCCCCCCACAAAATGAAGCACTGTGGATCAGTACTCCACATAGATATCAAAAACTATAGCAAGTACTCATGTGTCCACAATAAGGAGTAGTCAAAGAACTTTATCAACCCACGGGATGTCAAATGTCCTTGAACACCTAGCTCCTCATCCCTCACCATCTCCTTGAGGTGTGCCCATTCCCTCTCCCTCTAGTGGACTGGAATCCAGCACTAGTCACTTGCATCCACGTACACAGTACTTGATTAGACATCACAAACCAAAAAAATTCCAACATCTCAAAAAAAACAAGTTTTTTCACCCCTCAGCTTTGCCTCATGTGCATGGTTTTTTTCCCCATAGGCACACACATGTTCTTCACACAGTTGTGCATCCATGGGAAACTGTTGAAGACACAGGGGCACATTCAAGTGCCCCTTTCTCACACACATTCATCCATGCCTGTTCACTACATAGTTGTGCACACATGCACAGCTGTCAGAGAAACAATCATGCATGAATGCACAAATGTAATTTGAATAGGTGCCCATCCAATGTGAGTTTGTCTTCCCCATGCAGGATTTGTCATGCGAGACTGTCCCAATTACATCTATTCACCCAAGTGCGGTAATCCTTCTATCTCCCGTGCACGGGGGGGGCACCCTCAAAAAATCGCTCCGTATGACCATCCATACGGCCCTGCCCATAATAGAAGTCCTAATTACTATGCAGGAGTATATGACCACTAACCTCACGCTCGCTAATCTTGGATTGGCTGGATCGATCTCCCAAAATCTCCAAATCTCCTCTCAAACCTCTCATAAAATCACTATGACAGTAGGTACAAATGAGGTGGCATTATGGGCCCTACAACTATATATGGTCCCTTTTTCCAAACTTTCGAACTCAATTACAGGAGCTCAGAGCATCTATTTTCTGATCCATCTTCAGCCACGGAATCAGGATCCCGCCACCTACATAGTCACATTCCTTGGGTCACCATCTTTCCTCATCTCCTGGGGATCCTTTTTCTCACATCACACCTAGGTACACATGCTCACGTCCAAAATTATCGAATAACTATTATATGTTCTTTATCTACATATATTGTTCATGTCAGGCATTCGGTTTTCATGTGTGTAGGTAACTTGGTCATCACACACCAGCGCATCCCCTTCAGGTATATGATTGACACCGACATGTAGTCATTCCCTCTAAATATAAATTGCATCTTCCAATCACACCCTCCAACATTCACCTCTAGGATTCCCCCATCCAACTCTGCATTACTCTCACCCCCACTGCATTTTTAGTACTGCCACCTAGTAGCATTCTCCCCTACATGAGTTGTCTCATTCATATTCCACCTTTTGGCACTTTTACACTCATGATGATTTCACCCCCTAGGGATGGGAGTCCCAGTAGTCTTACGAATGTTCGAGAATCAGCCACATACTCCTTCTCCTCATTTTTCTAGCTTTCCCACTAGACTCCCAAGACATCTCCTCCTGGTTATGATTTGACTGCACCTCTGTAGTATCATTATCCCTCCATTTCATCCACATTCAATTTTCCCATTTGCAGATTACCCTCCATTCATTTACCCCATACAGAAACCCACCTATTGGGCCCCCACCCTCCAGTAGTTCCTCACACAACTTGCACCCTCACAGGCCAATCCATCTTACACTAGGGCACCCGTTTCTGTAACTGCACACTTATACCACATTATTATTTATTCCTTTGGTAATTTTACAAAGCCTTTCTTTCCAACATTTACATAGTTTTTATGTTGTCTCCCTTAGTGACTTTCTTTTTTTGGCAAAGCAACCCCCATCTCCCTTGGTTGGGGCATTCATTACCTTCTACTCTTTTTGACATTTTCCATAAACCATGAGTATCCCACAGTCCATGTACCTACGATCTCTAACTTTGTCCACTTTGTCATGCCTCTGGCACGATTTAACCCACGTCTCATTTCCCCCTTGGCGCTAGATTCAGTTTCACGATTGTTGCCAATCATACTTCACATATATCCCCAACCAAGGACAGTCTTGAGTCTCACCATGTCTTGACTTCTTCCATGAACCTCATCAGTTCCTGATCTCATCCATTGCATTTCATGAAGCCCTCTTATTCTTGGAGTCATGTCTCCCTTTCTGTCGACATTAGCACAGTTTCCAGGAGGGAGACAATATCTTGAATCTCATTCCCTTTACAATGAAGAATCTCAGATGGCACAAAAAAAAAACACCATTGTTCTATGATGTCATTGACCCCCATAACATTCGACTTCAACCCTATCTCATGTTATGGTGGGTCTTACTTTGTGACTATTGCAGTTGTTTTTATATTTTCCGAAGACCTATGAAATTTGCTGGGCTATCAATGCCCGTGAATTATCGACACTTCTTATAGGTGTCCTCGCCTCTTTTCAGAGTATGCTCACCATCATAATTGTCCTCTACCATTATCAAACTTCCCCGTAGGGTGCTCCAGTTATCTACGTCAACATACCACTTCCATTATTGTCTTACACATTTTGAGTTACATGACATGAGCATGGGGCATGCCCGCCTCGTTTGTACATAGTTTTATTTTTCCACACCTAGAAAAAGGTTTGGGTCCCATAGGCTCCCCTCTCCCTCCAATGGGTCACTCTTTCAATTACTCTCAACACTCTTTCTTACAATAGTACTCTCAGTAGAAGAAACATTGATGTATTTTGGCTATACGTATGCTCCTAACCTCACACATCAGGAGGCATCTATTATCACTGAAATTTCATCCACAAATGGTTACAGGAATCCAACATATCCAAACACCTATTAGTTCATTCATGTCCCAAAAATGCATTCCCAAAGGGCACAAAATATACAATTGTTTATAAAATCATCATGCGCTCAGAATATAAAGGAAGTGCGCGCACATGTGCTAGTCGAAAACGCAGGGAAAGCGCACATGCACCTGATGCATGACTGTGGAAGAAAAAATCCACACACACCTCAGAATGGTGCATTAATGATTGTGGTTGGCCTCCCACCCACTTCTGGCTCATATCCCAAGTTTATTTAACACCCAAATCTGAGATGAATCCGAGTGGGGGGTTGGTCAAAGACGTAAAGGTGCCCTAAAGGACCCCTTGTTCACACTAAACACCGGTTGGATAATGCCTCAAATATTTTCTATAAAAAGAGGCCATGGGTGCACTATATTTTCAAGAATCTATTTGTATTGATATTCTTCTTCTATTCTCTTGGCAAGAAACTCTTTCCTCATTGGAGCATACAAGAACCATTTCATTGGGCTATTCACATCACCTCTTGAGTGAATGAGATTTGGATTTCTTCACCATTTCCTTTTAGTTTTCTATTTGTAATAAGAGCTCTCTCATTGGGGTTTCAAGAACCCTCCCTTGGAGGAAGAGGGGACCCATAAGTCTCCCTTTCTCTTTGGTGTTTTCCCACGAATACAATCTATCCATTGGTGGCATGAATATTAGTCAATTGTTTGGTTACTTTTGGTTCTAATTCCCTTATGCACTTTCATTTAGTTTCTTTAATTATTGTTAGCTTATTTGTTTGTTTATTTCTTTTTCTTGATATTTCTAAATCTTTCACTAACTTGTGTCATGTCCAACTAACTCAACTAGACTTGCAAGTGTCCCACTTTTGCTCATTCAGGTGAAAAAAATGATACAACACATTGGAAAATATCATCAACAATCAAAGGCCATATTTTGACAGGTCCCGACTAGGATACAACAAAATGAATAATAAGAAAGGTTCAAGATCCATGAAGAAATAAACAGAACAGAAGAGTTATGCAAAAGTTCTCAAAGGAAGGAATCATGGTGAACAAGAATAAGAAAGAAATTAATACAGAATACCCTCTACATTCAAGCAACAAGGAAGCTTCAATCATTGCGAAATAAACAACCAAAGATAAGATCTTTATAAACCAAGGTAGAATTAAAGAAGGACTACACCACAAGGAAAATCATTCACTCCTAGGTATGTAAATTTATTTAATGGTCATTTTTTTATTGTACAAACTTTGGACATAAGGTTGCATATTATAGGGATTATGAAAGAAATAATCATGCAAGAAATTCTTATGTGTCCCCACAAATTATTAATGTTACAAATTCCACAACTATGAACACATATCCCGAAATTGTAGAAGCGTGATAAATCCTCCCATGAAATAAAATATTGAAGAGAGACACAAGAAGGTTTGGATAAAAATTGAAAAACAAGAGGAGCAGGTAAATGAAGAATAGGTCCAAGGAATCATATTTCTAGGATTTTCAGTAGCACAAGATCATGACGAATTTACAGGAAAAGAGGAAAGTGTCGCAACTCAAGTAGAAGATGAAGAGGATGCCAAAACACAAGATGGTGACACAATTCAGGAAGAGGATGAAAAGGAAGATGTATTCACAAAAGAAGAGGAAGATTACACTACATCAGAGAAAGTATTGTTCTGAGTCATTCATCTTGGAGACTCCTAAGTAATATGAATATTAGACAGGGGGAGTCTATGGAGTAGCTGACATAGATGGGTTAGGACTGTAGAAAGTTGAGTAGCACAATTTTGGACAGTATAGATAGAGATGGATTTGAAAGAACACATAATAGATTTGGACATATATATGATAGTGGATGAAAGCATGGATTCATAGATTGCTTCAAAGAGTGGTTCAGAGATAAAGGAATATTATAATAATGGATGATAGCGATGCAATAATATTTGAATGCTTATACTTGAATGATTTTTATATATGTCAGTTTATTACACAAGGAAGCACCAACGGAAAATAACTCCAAAATAAGAAGGTACAGGAAGACCTATATTGATCTACACAAAAACATGCAGAGAAGTCATCAGAGAGAGACATTCAAAAAGTAATATTAGTAGCATACAAGATAGGGAGACACACACATAAGGGGAGCTATTATTTTGACCAGGATTGGTTAGAGTAGGTACAATGTCATATCGACAGGGGGAGTTAATCCTTTTTCAAAAGGAGAGAGAGAGTAATCAGAGTCATGAAGACAAGGGGAGAAGCCTCAAGGTGAGTTCAGTAAGGGGAGAAACCCCAAGGAGAGATATCATTTTCCATGGATGTCAAAGTAGGAGAGATAGACACATTGATAAGGAGTATGAGCATGAGTGTTGTCATGACTATTTTTTTCAATGAATGTTGGTGTTTCCATCAATTTCTGAAGGGGAGATTGTAATATAGTTGGTTTAGATTGATGGAAAATTGGTTTGGATAGTTGGTTTTCATTACTGTCAACCCTTGGAGAGTGATATTGTATATTTATGTCAACCCTTAGAGATTTATTTCAACCCTTGAGTATGTCTGGTAGAACATTCGGGTAGCTCTAGAGGTATGGGTAATGAACCCAAGTTTGGTTTAGCAATAATGTAATGAATATCAATACATTTGAAAGTGAGACTATTCTATATGGATAGTACATGTTGTGTTGTTTTTGGTGATATGTGGTACGTCACATAGTTCCTCATGGTTGAGACGATATGGCTTAGTGAAGTTGGAGAACCCTCATGAGTTATCTAGAATCCCCTAGAAGCTCAAATAAGTAAAATTAGTCTAGAAGCTCCCATAAGACGTTTACTAGTCAAAGTGGTTGTAAGTAGGAGTTAATCATGAGTTAAGTTGTTGCAAAAAGAAAATAATTAAAAATAAATTAGTTGCAACTAGAAGTGGTGAGATTACTATTTGTCGATAAAGTGGTTGTAAGTGGAAAAACTTGTTACAAGTGGGTTATCCCTAAAAGAAGGAAGTTGGGTAAAACAATTAGAAGATAACCCCTAGAGGAAGCTACTTGGAGAGTATACATAAGAGAGAAAGGGTCTCTTGTTAGCACCTATTGAGAACATTGAATATCTATTATTTTGTGAAAGGTTTATTGCAATTACTCATTGACACATTTGAAGATACACAAGTTTGAGGTAGCAAAGAAGGGTTGATGACGATAGTTTCATAGTTTTAGAAAAACCCTAGTCTCTAAGGTGTATGTGGATTGTAGTGGAGGATGGAGTGTACATACACAGGATTTAGTGGAGGAAGGCACACACATACGCGTGTTGTAGAAGGTGTTATCGCAAGGAGTCACCCCATGACTGCATAGGGGTAAGCCTTACACATAAAGAAATATGATAAGAAAGTTGATTTTGAAATTATGAGAGAGGTATGGATGAAGCTATCTGCTTGACTTAACAAATCATATGAATTTATCCCTCCAAATCATTTTCCATATGCAGAAAAATAGATCATCCAAAAATAATGTTTATCCTTTCAAGGCTTTCAAGTGGAAGACTTTTATGAGAAAACATAGAACTGCAAACAGAAAGACGTGAAAATCCTTTTCAAGAATACTATTGATACAATAGAAGAAGAATCATAATCTGAAAATCCTTTTCAGAAGAGATTTAGAAACACACATGGTAGAAGATCCAAAGGATCCTCCTAGGAAACCCTCTCACACTTGTTGTTGAAGAAGAAAAAATCTTTAGAGTCAAAACAAAGAAAAAACGTAGCTAAACATCACTTCCTTCTGCAAATGGATTCTTAACACAGAAAATTATAAGATAGGCTATCTTCAAATTAATCTATCAAAGTACAAAAACAGAGCCTCTCAGCCTCCCTTGGCTCATCAATCCCCTCTCCAAGAGATCTTTCCTTCCTTAAATAGAAAGCATCATCCTCATAACCTTAGGAGGTCAAATCCCATCTCCTCCATTGGATTCTAAACCTTGGAGATAGGTGGCAACAATCAAAGAGACAGAAATCCAACAAACTGCTAATTTTTTGGAATTTGTTGGAATTCATTAATAAAATGTCTCCTCCTCATTGCATGAGGCCTTTGCTAGAGCTAAATCTTAGGTGTAGGTGTACCTTGGCATCTAACTGATCCTTTAGAATCCATTTGAATCCTCCTTGACAAGTGGCAACCTCCCAACAAGGAAAATGTCAAAACCATGATAGCTACAAGAAATTAGGTAGCATTGCTGTAAAACAGTTGGTAGTGCCACTTATATGTCTAATATCTCTGAAAAAATAACACATTTTGAAACAATGAGAGAGATTTTTTTTATTTGGAATGTTATAAACAAAAACCTACTCCAGTTTTCAAAAATACCTTCTCAATTGTTCACAATACAAGTTCTAAATTAGTGACTCAAAACTAGCAGAATAACTCCACACAATTCAACCTCTGCCAGAATTTTGGTAGTGCCTTTAGGTAGTGCCCGCCTGTGTGTCCACGTGCAATTTAGTAGCATAAATCTTGGTATATTTTGATTCTTGGAACCTTGTGAAAGTGTTTTCAATGCTTGTTCTTGACACTTGGAACCTTAACCAATATTGTGCTAACATAGGTTCCATGGGGGATAGAGTCCTCCCTGTGAGGCTCTAAGAACTCTTGTAATTTCAGTGCCTTATCCTTTGGGCTTGTGGAGTCATGCTCTGATGCATCATGCTAAAGAAAACATACTGAAAAATTATATTACTCTACTTTCAAATATAAATCAAACACACCTGCTCCTGATGGAGCTTATTTGTGTACAAAACCTAAGCTAATTGACTTTTACAATGGGCTAGTTGAAGGAAAACTTCCACCAAATACATTCAAGCAACTTGTTGACATGAGTCTTTATAATGTCAATGATTGACAACAGACAAGAGGAATATGACAATGGTTTGAAATTTTTTTCCTATATCTCCTCTGACTGCCGCTAACACAATAAAGTTTACAGGTTCCAAAACATTTGAGAAATACAACTCCATATACACCCCTACAGGGTCATAAAAATGGTGAAAAAACACATGGGACTGATAGCATATCTCTTTTTCCACCTCAAGTTTCTTACTATAAACTGTGGGTACAAGTGGAAGAAGGATTGACATAGGTGGTTGTTGATCCACTGATGATTGTTGATTTACTTCTGGCTGTGTATAAATGATATCTTCATGTGCCTCAACTGAGGGATGCTCCTAGTCAAATATTCCGGTTATGTCTTCTGTGACAAGTCCAACCTCTGCATCATACTCCCTGTATTCATAGTGGTCAAATATAGGATAAGATTGTTGCTCATCATCACTAGAATATTCATCAAAAATAGGTTGCCCTTCATACCTATGATCAACCTCTAAAAACAGTAATTTCATCAAGAATATGATTCTTAAAAATATCAATTTCAGGAACAACAGTAACTGTTGCTTCTAGTTGTTCATACACATGATTTTCATCTGAAACAAAGTTATGAATGTTGTCCTCTCTGAATATAGGAGTATTCTTTATGCTTTCATTTGGACAATGAAAAAAATTGTTTTCATCTTTATATTCAACAAAGAAATCTAACAAATCTTGAGCACATTCTACATATCGCTCACAACAGTTATGAAAAATTCTTTCAGATGGATAAAACCTTTTGCAGTGTTCATTGAATACTCTGTGGAAATCCTTCAAGGATGAAATCTTGGAAAGGGGTAATGAGAAATACCATTTACATGCATCCCCATCTAATGAATACATGAACATTTTCATCAATATATCTTCATGATGGATGTCAAGCTATTGCATCAAAGCATGGAATTATTGAACATGCTCAACAGGGTTGTCATCCTCACCTTGATCAAATATAGGCAGCAGATCTTACCATTCATAAATAAGAGTCAAAGGATGTGGATAATCATCTATGGCTGAGAAATTGAGTGGGGCAAACCTCCTGGACAAGATAGCCTTCATAGCCATTTAATTGGTCTCATTCCAGTGGAGTCACCAACAGATTCTGAACAATGGAGTCTCCATGGTGAATGTGTAGTCTTGAAGGTGTCCAACTTCAGTCACCATATAAAGGTGGAGCTATGCAATGTTGTTCTTCCCAGGGATATTTTCAATCTTCTCAAATTCATCCTCGACAACAGTGCCAAAAATGTTATCACAAGGATTCACCCCATGACTACAAAGGGGTAAGACTTACACATCAAGAAATACGAAAAGAAAGTTGATTTTGAAATTATGAGAGAGGTAGGGCTGAATCTATCTTCTTGACTTGAAAAATCATATGAATTTATCCTTTCAAATCATCTTCTATATGCAGAAAAATAGATCATCCAAAAGAAATGTTTAGCCTTTCAAGGCTTTCAGGTGGAAGAATCTTATGAGAAAACATAGAACTTCAAACAGAAAGACGTGAAAATCCTTTTCAAGAATACTATTAATACAGTAGAAGAAGAATCATAATCTGAAGATCCTTTTTAGAATATTTTTAGCAACAAACAAGGTAGAATATCTCAAAGGATCCTCCAAAGAAACCCTCTCACACTTGTTGTTGAAGAAGAGCAAATATTAAGAGTCAAAACAAAGAAAAAACATAGCTAAACATCACTTCCTTCTTCAAATGAATTCTTAACACAGAAAATGATATGATAGGCTATCTTCAAATTGATATGTCAAAGTAAAAAAAAATATCCTCTCAGCCTCCCTTGGCTCATGAATCCCATCTCCTCCATTGGATTCTAAACCTTGGAGATAGGTGGCAACAATCAAAGAGACAAAAATCCAACAAACTGTTAATTTTCAGGAATTTGTTGGAAATCATTAATAAAATGTCTCCACCTCATTGCATGAGGCCTTTGCTGGAGAAAACTATTAGGTGTAGGTGTCCCTTGACATATAACGGATCCTTTAGAATCCATTTGAATCCTCCTTGATAGGTGGAAACCTCCCAACAAGGCGAATGTCGAAACCGTGACCACTACAGGAAATTAGGTAGCGTTGTTGTAAAACAGTTGGTAGCGCCACTTCTATGTCTAATATCTCTGAAACCATAACACATTTTGAAACAATGAGAGTGTTTTATTTCTATTTAGAATGTTATAAACAAAAACCTCCTCCAATTTTCAAAAATACCTTCTCAATTGTTCACAATCCAAGTTTTAAATTAGTGACTCAAAACTGGCTGAATAACTCTGCACAATTCAACCTCTACCAGAATTTTGGTAGCACCTTTAGGTAGCGCTCGCCTGTTGTTACACCTAAAAATTATTCACTTCGATAGTGTTGCAAGTGTCATCATTATGATTTTTTTAAGTGTCACATCTTGTCCGCAAGTGTCGCATCTTGACTATAAGTGTTGCAAGTGTCAAAAACATTATGTTGCCATCTTGCCTATGTCGTGCCTCTAACGACATCACAAAGACACTTAAGACACCTCAAAGGTTATTGTGGAAGATGAAATGTCTCTTTATAGGGAGTAAAAATCTTTTTTCATTGAGAAAATCACTAAAAAATTGATTTTTGGAGAGGAGCGCTCCCCTAACCGCTGTTAGGGAGCGTTGGCGCACCCTGAGCCTCTTTAGGGAGTGTTTGAGTGCTCTGTACACCCCTTTTGGGGAGCACTACCCTCTTTTGAGAAAATTTTGGGTTTGTTGAGGCAAATTAGGGAAGAATCCCTCAATTCATGAAAGCAATTGGATTTGAATAGATGGTCAAGGCATGATCTTAGGGGAGATCCTCAACTGAAGGAGAGGAATCCTCAACTTATCCCAAAGATATCTCAAGTGGTTGGACCTCTCCAAGGTTATATAAGGAGGCCTTCTCATGGTGAAAGGTAAAAGGAAGATTGAGAATTACACCAAACTTATGATCTCATGAGGGAGATTTCATCAAGGCAATCAATGGAGATTATTTGAGCAAAGGGGTTGGACGAGGAGAGCTGGAAGAGGTTGTTGCACCTTCATTCAAATGATTGTAAGTACTTTTACTTGTTCTCATTAAATAATCAATGCTTGGCCTGTTTCTTTCAAACTTGTGCTTGTTCCATATGATTTTGTTTGCAGTATATGCATCTATGATTGAGCTAATGTCAATAGAGTAGGAAGTCCATTGTATCTTTGTTTGTCTTATAGGATCTATCAGAGAGCTCTGGATCGAAGCTCAGCCAAGACTTTGCAAGGACAAACGTCGCTAATAAGGTACATATATTTTTCCTTCTCTTTCATTCATTAGTTTGATAGGATCTAAAAGGAAGTCAGTGTCCATGTTAAGCACTTTTTGTCTTGGCCTTAGAAGTCTATATACCAAGAGGGAATCCACTTATCCGCAGGGGGATTCACCTACAACAGAAATTGGCAACTCCACTGGGGAGGAGCTTTGATTTGTTTCCTTTCCCAGGTATTGTATTGGATTGCTTTGCCCACTGATTTAACCTTCTCCATGAATGTCTCTGATCCTTAGGTTTGATTGTTGGCTCTTGGATTTATTTTAAACACAAAAATTTTCATTCTTCCTGAGTTTCTCGACATTTCTCTGAGTTTTTGCAGCAGAGAGCTCCCCTACCCTTACCACCAGAGTGTTGGCACTCCCTTACAGTCTTACACAGAGTGTTGGAGCACTCTATGTCCCCTTTTGGGGGAGCACTCTATGTCCCCTTTTGGGGGAGCACTACCCCTTTTTCTGTAGAAATCTTCTTAGAAATTGGTTTTTACTCAGGATTTTTTATGATTCATCTTCTCAGGGTTTGTGCTATCTTAGTGTGTCTTTGTTTAGCCTCTAATTATTTTATTTCTAAGGATTATTCATCTCTTTCTTGGATTTTTGAAATTTGTCCTTGCTTTGCAATAACTCTTTGTCTTTGTTGACTTAGAGTTAACTTGTTGTTTTCTTCTCCTTTATTTGATTGAGTGAAAACTTTTGTGAGGAAATCCAAAGGTTTGTGAACTTTTCATTTGTTCTTTGAGGTCAAATTTCCATCATTTCTCTTTTGTTTGAGATTTTTGGTTCTTTTTTGCAATTTGGTTATCTTTTTCCTTCTTGTCTATTTCATGACGAGAGTGTATTTTTTGTTTTGTGTGAAGTTTGCTTCTGATTGTTTACTCTTGAAGTCTGATTGACATTTAAAAGTATTGCATCTGATTATCATTCACATATAAGCAAAAGGACATATTTTTTAGTGATTGGTTTGGATATTATAAGGCATTTCTAAAAATTTTAGCATTGCATCGAATTTGAGTGAGAAACAAATTGATTGAGGACATTGCATATTGGTGTTTGATAGTGAAAACAACTTTCTCTCTTTCCCTTAAATAGCCATTCATCGAAAGAAATGATTTCTTATCATCTTCTTGTGAATTTTTGGGAATTAAGTCATCATACCATTAGTTTCATTGTCATACACCCTTTGAGTAAAGAACATCCATAAAATCAATGCTAATTAAAAATTATCTAGAACATTTTTGTTTTTAGGATCTTCCACCAACATTAGACTAGGATTAGCACTTTGGATTAGGCTGTGATTACAACTCTCCAAAGTTTTCAAAATGAACATTAGCATCCTGACATAGGGAGAGTCAAATCCAATTGTCATATAGGCTTTCTGGGATCCCCCCCTGCAAAGGGGTTACACACAAGGTTGCATTTGGGTGATTTATGGATATTATCCCTTCATTGTTCAACTGTTTGTAGTGGTCAGATCGTATATTGGGGGTCAGTTGAAGGTATACCGATGATTATGTGTGGGAGATTCTCGATTTGATTTCGGACTTGTTATCCTGCCCATACATTCAGATCAGACTATCGACTGTACCCGCCCAGGGGCTAACTGCGAGTTGGTGTCGGTAGTTGCCATAATCCTTAGGTACTTACATGAGGTGACACTGAAGGGAAGTCTCATTGTACCTGGGACAGACATTGGTTAAACTCACTCGGGCTCCTTGGAAGGTAAATCCACAATTACTGCCTAGAAGCTTGCTTCAAGGTGAAAGTCTATTACGAAAGTAACCATTGTAATTGTTCCAACATATCCTAGCCCCTTCTTGACTTGACCACGCGACGTTGGATTTCATCACCAACTAGTACGATCATCGAGAGAAGTTTTGTTTGCTTGGTTTTGATTCCTTATTTTTATTAGCGTATGTTGTTTCCTTTTGTTAGTTGGCCCTAGATTTTCAGAGTGTACTATTATTCTCCAAAATTGAGCCTATTGACGATAAAGGTCTTCGTCGATCACGTAGGATGCAAGGGTTTCCTCTCGAAGGCTACCAACCCTTACCTCCTAACCCTCCATAAGAAAACTACCATGGAGAGGTAGAAAATCAATCTGACGTTGGAAGTGTTGTTGATCCTCCATTAGATAACTCAAAAGATGCTTTGGTTATAGTTAAGAGTCCCACTCCTTGCACTACATATGTGTCAGTAACCCCTCTCAAACCACTTTTTCTTCATGTATACTCCCTTGGGAATGACATAGATGAAGAGGTCCCACAGTTACCTACGAGAGATTTTATCGAGACATATATGGGATCCACAGAACCAATCTTTGGTGATGAGTATAGGACTCATGTTTTTCCTACCACTGTAGTAGATAAAAATCCCACAACTTCTCTTTCTGTATGGAGGACTTCATCGGGATGCGATCTTTATGAGAATTTTGAATCCTTTCGACAACCCTTTCATCATGACCCTCCTGATGAAACAGGACCATCCGTTCAAACTATGAATCACCCCATTGATCAAGTCATTAACCCTACTATTGCGTCAACACAAGTCTATCCTAATGCTAGACTCATCACCTATACTCATTCCCAAGGCACTTTGATCCCTACCCCCTTGTTTACAAACTTTCACTCTACAGCTCCACATGTTCTGCACGATCCTGTTGGGACATCTTTTCACCCAAGAATGTAGACCCTTGCCATCCAAATACAACTGACTGGTGGAAAACCACTATCTACCAGACCCTTCCTTCCTAGAGGACCACCATTCTATTGTGGGTCTACCCCTCTCAAGGGATAACTCCTTTTTCATGCTCGTCCTAGAGGGAAACCTCCCTTTGTCGGTCATACCCCGATCGTTAATCCACCACTGGCAGGGGGGAAACCTTCATTTGCTGGAAACCCTTCACAATCCCGGGGAGTATCTTCAGGAGGAACTTTTACCCAACTCCACATTGGGGGGAATTCATATCATAAACCACAAGGAGGAGTATCAAATCCTGTTCCTTTCAGAACATCTTATGGATAACCTTATCCAGGTGGCATCCCAAACACCACTTGGAGTTCTCAGGGACAACAACCTAATCCTTCTCATGGGTCGTGAGATCGGAAGAGC